>JANDKJ010000106.1:0-26458 GCA_028551335.1 Armillaria sp. CMW 4456 | reverse complement strand
TGAGTTGTTTAGACTCGGATAACTTCATCTAGGTGCTAAAAAGCTGATCTAGATTTACTTTCAAACCAAAACAATCAAAGAACACACTGGTTCTTCAAAGAGCATGCAGACTCATTTCTTTAACATCTAGATTTACTTAACACAATCTAGGTCGAAATGACTAAGCACCCAGGTGCTGTCTTTTCCAACAAGGTGAATGAGGACTTGTTGTTTCATATTAAACAAGTCTTCAAACATCTCAGCAAGGCACATTCTCTAGGCATTACCAGTGTTCCCTAGATTGATCAGACTGTCCATCAATTCACTGGACAGATTCACACTGACTGTCAATGCCACACGTCATTGGCCAATGCTTCAGTGATTGCCAAAGAGGGGAAATGCCTTCCTGCTGTTATGTGTCTAGATGGCGGTAATTTATAGTATTCTACGTCTAGGTATAGGGGTCTTGTATCTAGGTCATTATGGTACGATACAAGCTTTATTTTACAAACAATGAGTCATGTATTTTCAAGGATTGCATGATTCCGAGACGTTTATTCATTGTCTCGGAGCTCCTGCAGTTTATTCTATTATCTAGGAGTGCCCCACCAGTCCGTAGGTCCTCTGTTATTCAATCTCGGAGAGCCGCATGGCTTCCTTATTCATTCCTCGCAGCAGTGTGCAAGTTGCTGAGGTGACTGCCGATCTTCTAGATCGATCGAGGGTACCGAGATTGTATTCTGTGATCGCAAATCAATCGCGTCAAACATCTCGATGCCTGGTACACCTATTTTTATCTTCTAGGGTTGTGGGCAACGCCGTCAGGTGGTCTAGATCATAGACAACAACCTTAGGGTTTGTCCTGACTTTGGTAGAGGTTCTTTTCATAAGTTATCTTTTGTTGTGAGGACTTGGAGACTGATCTAGATGTTCTTTTTACTTCATGTTTGGTCTACTGTCATGGCTGTGTCCCCTAGATTTGACTTAGTGCGTCTGTTTAGGTGGGGAATAGTCTTCTGATTCAAAGGCATAGAGGGTTGGCCCATCCAGGTACCATCCCTGTGTCCATTTTGACCCAAGAAACCTCATGCACCAGTGAGTCAGGATTGTACTCTCCCTATTTCTCGTGCTGAAATTATTCAAAATTTGTGGGTAGCCTAGAAGCATCAACCACCCTGCCCAGAGGTGATTTTCCCTTCCTTACGCTCTTGTTCCTGGAATGGACTTAAACTCGCCAACTTATCAGCTTTCTGAGGCTGTTATTGCCAAGGCAGCAGCCAATCAAGCAGCCAACAATGCACACAAGCATCCCAGGGCTGGGAACAAGTTCTCTTTTCAAGACTTGGCATTTTCAATGGCAGGTACTTCAATTATTCATTCATCTAGATTTATTTCCACAGGCTGATTGTGCTTCTTATTCCATCTAGCAGTGGACTTAGCCATTAACAATGACAGTACCAAGAAGACATTGGATCTCGCGACTCAACTCGTTACTTCGAATGCCGGTTATAATCCCAGTGAGTCCGTTCTCTGTTCGCAGGAGTCTGACCTTCAAAATGACATTGTGTCAACCGTTCACCATATCCAATACCTCATGCAGTATCGTCAATTCATTGTTGAACACCATGCTCAAGTCATTCGTGCCCTTGAGAAGCGTTCTGCTTCAGAGGAGGAGGCCCTTGTTTCAGGCCATCACTGTCCTGACCATTCCATTAGTGCTTGTAGCTTTACAACTGCAGCCACTGGCTATCAATCCGTCTAGATCATGTTTCAAGATGCAGAAACTAACTTCAAGTCACTCATTTATTCATACTTATACTAAACTTCTCATGTCTTCTGGATATGTATATACCCATGTCAAGTAGTTGTATCTACTACTGAGTTGTGTAGCCTGTCATTACAGTTACTTGTGCAATAACAAAGGAGATTCTATTGTGATCTAGATCCCCTTGTGATTCGTCTTGCTGTCTCAGCAGGTATGCCTGAGACAAAGGTATTATCTATTTCATCTTCAGACAGTTCTTCTCCAGTCTCTGATTCAGGTTCCGATTCAGAGTCTCCAGTACTTTTCACAGGAAGATTAATATCATCTATTCCATACATATCTCTATTTCTATAAATGTCATGGAACTTGTACTTGTTTCTAGATGGGTCATCTCCATTTACCATGTCATCTAGAGTGGCTGGTTCAACATCTATTAAGTCATATATATTTCTAGGTAAGTCAATTTCATATCTCGCATTATAGGGTATAACACAAAACTGTGCGACTTTGCCTCCGACCACAGATCCATCCATCTCAGCAAGGATATATGAACCCCCTTTCATTCTTCTGATGACAATCATAGGACCCAAGTACCTAGGTTCCATTTTATTATTCAAACTGTCTTCCACATGAGTATTTCTCATGAGTATGAGATGTCCAGGCTTAAAATCATAGTTGACTATTGTTGCCTTATGATCTCGCTCATATCTTAGCACATTCTCTAATTTTGTTTGATTAACTCATTCTCTCATATTTTGTACATGTTGGATGTGCTTAGCTAACACTCTCACATGAAGACCAATAAGTGCTTCAGTACTCAACACACTACCAGGAGGTTTTACTAACCAGGTTGCTTCAACTAGATCCAAGGGTAGCACAGGATGTGCACCTAGAACCATGAAATAAGGTGAACAGCCAGTGCCTCTTCTTATGGTAACACAATCAGCCCATAACACATGTGAGAAATAGTAAAACCACTTACTAGGGTGTCCATCTGTTGCTTTATACAATGCTTGACGGATATCCCAGTGAGGTCTCTCTATTTTTCCATTTGCTTGTGAATTATAAGGAGAAATTCATATTCCAATGATCCCATACTTGTCTTCAAGCCATTGTAATACAGCGACCCAAGGGCCTCCATTATCAGTGACTATGTTGTCTGGACAACCCCAGTGACAAATTATGTCCTCGAAAAACCAAGATGCAATACTCTTAGTGTTCTTGGCATGTAATGGCTTTCCTTCTGGCCATGAGGAGAGAGAATCTTGAACATGCACTATGTATTTACACTTATTGGAAGTCATGGGCATTACCATGGTATCACAATGTACTTTCTGGAATAATGATGGAGTAGTCGTTCTAGTAGGTGGAATTCTAAGCATCCTTTTCTGCCTAACTTGACACATATGACAAGTTTTTACATACCAGCTGACATCTCGATCTAGTTCTGGCCACCAAAATCTTTGTTCTAAAAGAGACTTGGTCGCAAAGAATCCTCGATGACCGAGTGAGTCATGGCCTGATCTCATCATATACATTCTATGATCTCAATCAACTACCAACTTGTGTGAACCTTCTAGACTTCGTCTATACAGTCTATTTTCTTTATCTAGAAAGAAGTTCCTACAATATTGTTTAAAGTTGGTGTATTGTTTTCTCATTCAAATTACTAGGCCGGAATCTAGGATTCCATAACCATTTCTTAACATCATGTAGCTGTTCATCTTGTGCTATCCCTCCCCTAGATCTATGTCCTGTTGGGTACTCCTCAACTCTTTCTGGGTTGTAGTGAGCTTCTAGATCTATGATTGGGGTATGATTCATGAACTGACAGATGTTTTCATTCTTGATATCTTGTGCTAGGTACAGGGCTTGATAGTCTTGCTCTTGTAATCTAGCCGTTTCTAACTCATACTTAAAATCTGAAGTACTAGTTGCTGACATGTAGCCACCTCTAGTATCTATATCATACTTAAAGTCTTCTAAATCTTTAGGTTCAGTGAGTGTTCCAGGGGTGACTTCATATTTTAATGGACCAAAATCTTCTAGATCTAGACCTTCAATTGGAGGGTACACTTCATCTCCTGGTTGTGGGTCTCACCTAGATAATCTGTCTGCTGCAAATCTTGCTCCCTGCACATGGCGAAGAGTGAAATGAAACATCAGGATTTCCTCAATCCATCTATTTATAGTTGGATTTGGTCCCATGCCTGGATTACTCAACATTCCCTTAATATATTGCACATCTGTTTCTACCACTAAATTGTGAACCCCTATTAACCAGTACTGACAAGCCTTTAGAGCTCACAGAAGTCCATAGAGTTCTCATTTAGGTTGCGAGAAACGTGCTTCTCATTCATTCATCATTATGGATCCAAATCTTGCAAAATGGCAATGGCCTGGATCCTCTTCATCTATTTGGTAGATAATGAATCCCACAGCTTTATAGGATGTATCTACTGAAATTCCAATCTCACCTCGACCATCTAGACGTAGTGGCCTGAGTGCAGGACTGTCTAGAACTGCTCTTTTCAACTTATTCATCACATCTTGTTGTTCTGTTTCCCATGTAAAAGGTACATTCAACCTAGTTAGCTTTACAAGGGGTTCTGTGATTTTTGAGTAGTCCTTTATATACATTCTGCAAACTCCACAGGTCCTAAGGAAGCCCCTCACTTCTGTGAGTGATTTACAAGGTCCCCATCTCTTAATAACACTGGCTCTATCTGATCCGACTTTTCTTCCTTCATAAGTACACAGGTGGCCCACTACGGTCATCTTGTTGACGCAAATATACAACTTAGGTCCAGAGAAAGTTCCCCCACAGTATTTCATCCTTTGGACTACATGGTTCATGTTCTGCATATGTTCCCATACAAAATGCCATATCCCAGGGTTTTCTGGTATAGTCTTATACAACCCATCCTCTGTCTCATACCTAGATGCAGGTCCTCGCACAGGAACATCGTCAATATAAGGTCTAGTTACATGTGGTATTTCTTCTCGGAGTATGTGTGTTACATCTTCATGAAATACAAGCTTCTGTCCCATGCCTTCGTCATGATTGTGGAGACCCCTCGCATGCTCGGGCCCTCCACAATCTTGACTGCGGCATGGAACTTCAGCTTGTTGGGGCCCGCCCCAAACCTGGCTCATTACTCCACTTGGTATGCAATTCTATCTAAGTACATTTACCAAATTGTGCTGGTAATCTATCTTTTACTCATCAGTTAAGTACAAATAAATCCATATTATTAATATATCTGCCTGTTCTTAGTAGACATGATTAACATCAGTATCTCAAACCATAGATAGCTCAACTCTATACCTATACATATCTATGTGCTTAACCTATCAATAACATGTTCCAATTATCTATAAATGAAGTTCCATAGTGAAGGAACAGTGTAACAGTCTATATCTATGGGTTTACACAATATTTTTATGCTCAATATAATGAATCTGGCCCCATTGACATATTCAATAATACAAAGACATTTAATATCTGCCTTGATATATATATAGCGAATAGCATAGGTAACCTATAGGTATTCTAAGCCATACCCATACTCATACCTGCCAACCTGTGAGTCATAATGGGAAAACTTAGATGGTATGTCCATTGCTATGGTATCATGTCTTACTTTTTCATTGTTATTATGGACAATTGTATATAGTCTCCCTCCTCAGCTGTTTCATCTCCTTGAACATCTAAGAGTGAGTTTATTTCATGTTTATATTATATTAGTACTTCACATATCTGTAAAATTACAGTCTTATGTATCTACAGGTCAGATAGGTATACAGCTTACAACAGGTATCTCTCAGATCATAGATATCCAATGCCTGTACCCATACCCATATATACCCACCCATCTGACCCACTGGATTTTGCAAAGCCATGCTTTTCCTATGTACATGCCATTTACTCATTAAGAATCAAACATTTAAAAATGTCTGACACAGATTAGCATGTATTCTCTTAAAAACATTGCAGCACAACTTCTCTCTGACATTCCAGATGCATAGAAAATTGAAATGGCATACACAGATATTCCAAAATACCAGAAGGAAAGCTCTACTACCTGTTGTCTTTTAGTAATACACTATTTATAGATGCACAGCATATATCCCTTCTTTTAAGATCACTGATTTTGACTCAATTCTGGTTAATCAAGAATGCAAAAGTATCTATGCAATCTCTAAAAGCCTTAATATTTTGGAGGATTATTTAATAAAACAAAATGAAAAACAGGTTCCTTTTGTAAACCTATTAGCTCCAACACCTTGGCTGTCAGATGAACAAAGTATTAAATGTTGAAGGTTATCCATATGTTACATAATATTTCATCTGAATTTACTCTCTTATTGTTTCATATACTATCACTATCTATTTTCTCTGTCTTACACCTATTTCATAGATGTCTTATAAGTAGGAACCATAGACACCTGCATACCTCAGTCATTATACATACACTGTGCCTGACTGAGGTATGTATTGGAGAATATCTATTTGATATCCATATGTCTTGGTATTTTACCCACTGTTTAATTAGTATCTACTTTTACTTTTCTTTATATACATGCCTCTTATATTCTCAATCATATCTATACATGTTGTAGATAGTCAAATACATTAGCTATTTTGTCTACATTGCACCAACTGAGGTATATATCTTACTATCCAATTTACTGTCCCATTACTTACAATTACTCTTAGTTCTTACCATTTATTCTTTGTCAATAGGTACAGTAGTACTGTCAATCTACAGTTATTTTGTCTACATTGCTTGTAGATACTTATACATATTCTTTGTTCATTATTCAAATAGCAATACTCCTTCAAGGTTAGATTATCAAATTAAGCAATGAACTGTTCTCTATTTCCTTAATCTATTGCATAAAGAATCTTCTATAAGAGTGCCAAAGACAGCAGTGAAATATCACAATAGATATTTGTTGATTCAAATAATTAGTTAACTCTGCATGAATTTTAGTTTATTATCTGCATAGTTAAGAGATTTTGATCTGTAATCATGTAATAAATATCAAATATAGTCTTATTGTATATAGCAAAAAATAAAAGAAGCAGTAGAAATGGTTCAGTGGCTGTTGAGGAATAAAAAATGGTTGAAAAGCGAACTGTGGGAACAACCTTCCTAAGTTGTGATGCATCCCAAATGAGCTACCATCAGCTTATATAAGTATTGAGGCACCCAATTAAAATGTGGGAATTAAGTGCCAAAAAGAGCGTTCCAGCTGCTTACCAATTGCTTAGTAAATATCTTTGTCATATTCTTAGATAACATTATTAAGTAACATTATTTGATAAGCAAACAAACCCAAACACCTATGTGTTTTAATATATAGATAGGCATGGAGTTGGTCCAACCCATTGGTAGCTTTACTAGTCTCATAGAACCAAATGGTGTCTGGAATGTAGTATAATCTCAAGAGCTGTTTGCAATATTTCTCTCATCATAGCCTACATATAAATCTAGACAACCACCACAAGCTCTTCCTGCAAAATGTTCTGATAATTCATCAGTCGCAGGTGGAATTCCTGAATGCACAATGATTACTGCATTCAAGGGTTCCAGGCTATGAACTAGGCAAAGGCTTTTTCCATCTTTCTTAATCACACAGAACCATCTAGATCTATAAGATGAGTTGGATGGTTCATACACACCAGAGTCTATTTTTGACTTGATGATTCTACATACTTTGTCATATATTCCTGGTGGAATAGGTATGTTTTTCAAGACCCAAGGTGTGTGTGGTACTACTGGAATGTCTATAGGTGGGAAGAAATCCTCTCGGAAATGTCCTGCCTCTGTATCATCCCAAGCAAACCCTTTCTCTTGTATGCTCATGAAGTGATGTACTAACTTGTGTTCTTCTGGCCAGAGAAATCCCGGTGGGTGGTTACTTTCAATTTTCTGCTGTCTTTCCAAATTATACCTGCCTCTAGGTGTAAACTCAGGTGGTCTAGGATCTAGTTTTGGTATTTCCTCTAGAGGGTTACCAGTAATCTCCCTTCAAATTCGAAATTTGTCTGGGAGATCTCCTAGAAGTGGTTTGACCTTGAGTGTGACAGGCTTATCTTTCTTAGTGGCTAAAACCACTGTGGGTTTATAGCTGTTATTATTCATTCTTTCATCTGGATGTTCAAACCCTGGTACTAGAGTTGTTTCTTGATTTTTAGCTGTATTCAACTCCGATCTAGACCAATTATTTCTTTGAACATTGTAGACTGGTATATTCTGGGAGTTATTACTGAGTTCATACACATGACTGAGCTTAGCTGGTGACTGTGGCAGAACTTTTCCTTGAAAGTATGAATCTAGAAGATTCGCTGCAGCAGTGTCTTCCTTTAACTTCTCATTATTGTCGACAGCAGCCATGAGGAATGCATCTCGAAGTTCTTCTTTTGAGAAACACTTTCCTTTTTCAGGGCTAAGGTAGGCCTCGATCTCAATACTTCCATCACTGTTTCTGATGACTTGTACAGCTAGCTCTCCCTGAGCATCTATCAGATCCTCAAGCTTGGAAAACCCTCAGTCTCAACAGGTCTTTTTATAGTCGACCGCATTCCCCTTGTATAAGTGGGAATAGTGCATCGTTGACTGGTGTTGGGATCCTTGATGGTAATAACTTGGCCTCCATCTGCATTATTCTGTATTATGCTCTCTGTCACTACATCAAATGGTCAACCTAGAAGTACTTTATATGCAGGATTATTGATTATGTGGACTTGTAGATACACTACGACATCCTGGAACACAAATGGGACATTTTTAGCAAGCCCTAGAGTCTTTGCAAGAGACCCATTAGCACTCTGCATATGGATAGTGACATCTGGGTCCCAACCAATGTCTAGACCATGAGCAACTGGCTCTGCCATGGACACTATTTGGGATCCTCCATCTACTACACATTCTTCCCTTCTGACTCCATTAATCAAAGGGAAAACCACCCTTAAACTAGCTGATTGTTCACCAACTATTACAGGTTTAGGTTTTTCTCCCAGTCCTAAAGCTTCTAGATACTGCAAGTAGGGGTCACCAACAATTAAAGATCCAGCAGGAATAATGCCCATCTTATATTGCGAGACTGTTACTTGTGCAGGAGGTAATTCACCAACTTCGATCGCATCTAACTCAAGGGTTTCCACCCTGCCATTATCTAAATCGGAGTCATCCTCATTATAGGGCAACGGGGGATCATCTAGATGATCCTCCCCCACACTATAAGTGTTTTGCACTACAGGGTTCATTGCAATTCTCTTCTTAGCCATTAATTTTGCTAACTCTTTTCTTACTGTTGGCAACAGATCTAACAATTCTTTTGCATCGATAGTGATAGGTGCTTCCAAGACCCTAGACACGACCTCCTGTGCTCTATCTTCTTTATGGATAGGTAACACATTTCTATATGCAGGGATCTTGTCATTTTCAAGTGGACCTCAGACTTTCTTAGCAAACTTTTCAGGTCTCAGATGGATATCCACCTCAAGTGGTTTATAATTCAATGGGTTCACATTTTTGTAAGGTAAATCTGTTCATCTAGATACTTCTCTAACTTCACCTTCACTTCCTGATTCCTCATCTCTGTCAATAGATGTTTGTCTTAATGGTAATTCTTTTTGCTTGCCTAGATTTTTAAAATGGTCCTCTGGCTTTTCCTGGGATATAGTCATAGGCTTCGACCTAGTACTCCCTTTTGCCTTCATTGGACCATCTAGAAACCCTGTTGGTCTGCACCAGCACCGGTACAGGTAGCAACAAATTGGCTGGCATCTGCCTGAGTCGATGGCACACTCTGATTCGTGAATTGGTTCATAAAGACCCTCATCTGATTCATAAATGCATTTACATCTAGATTCAAATTACTATTATTATTAACAGGTGGAGATACAGCTTGTTGTACTAGATTGTTATTCATTAAGTTGTTATTCTGCTGTTGCTGCAACCTTTGCATGTCTCTCCTTAACTTATTGATAATGTCATCTCTAGTGTCTGCAATTCGGTTGGTATAGACCGAATTTACTTCACTGAGTCCTAAGGGTGTAGCTAGTTGATACACACCACTGACATTCTCATAGTCTTTGAAGTACATTTGATTGGACTTCTTTTTCCTGAAATACTCAATCACTTGTTCATAGGGTGAGCTCTGAGCAGGTTGACTAGGCACTGGGTTCCCATCCGCCATTATCAACTTTGTCCCATCGACCTTGAGAAAACCTTCCAAGATATGCTTTTTGACATTGTCACAGTCTTTGGCAAAGTGCCCCAGCTTGTGATCATACCAGCAAACATCATCCGGGTTCGCCATTCGAACTTCGCCTGATCTAGGCTTAGTTTGTTGCATGCTATTGTTCCACATTTGTTGGAATGAGTCCAATAGTTGCTTCTGACAAGCTTCATTTTGCTTCTCAGTGATCTCTAGATGATCTAGGAGACTAACAACTTGCTGCTTCACTTCTTCAACTTCGACTTTCAATCCCAAGGTATCTTTTCTTGAACTAGATGATATTTCCAAGGGTGAAGCCTCACTGGTAGCGAAGATACTAGATGTATTTAACATTATATCATCTGCCTCTGCTACAACTTCTGCTAAGGTGTGTAAATCTTCTCTTCTTACTACTTTGGATGCTGGTGTAGTACCAGTAGTAGGTTGTGCCAGTGTCAAGGTGGTCAAGGCAGCTGTGGCAGTGGACCCTGCTGCTGCAGTGGAAGCTGCCGGTACAGGAGCTAGACTGGCTGACATTGGTGACAAACTACTCTTCAGGCCTCACTTAATACTGAGCCTGGCAGAGACATTCTCTCTGAAAGAAGGTGATAATGCTTCTAGAAACTTAGATACTAGTTCTCAATTTGTGATAATCATAGGAGGTTTTTCCAACTTTCTTGCTTCAGTCAGGAACTTTCTTTTGAACTTCAGGTACTCCTCACATTCATCTAGACCCAAGTTCTTAAACTGCCTCATGATGCAAGTTAGTCTATTAATGGTGCCAGACTCTGCATCTTGAGCTTCTGGATAGTTCTTAATGATAGCTTCCTTAAGTCTCGCAAAAGTGCTGGAATCATATTCCTCTAATGACTTCCACTCTTCTTCAGTGTCTGCATCTGCATACCGAACTAGATGTCTTTTCTTTTCAGCATCATCAGTGATACCACAGTCAGAGAACAAGTCCTCCATTTGTGACAGGAAGTGCCTTATAGTCTCTGACTTTTCACTGTCAAATCTAGGGGCATCCCTAGCCATAGGCCTGGGCATCTTTTGGTTACTAGAAGACATATTTGTACTCCTAGAGGTTTGAAGGGACTGCGAGTTTGTATTTACAGGCCCTGGTGGGTTGAATACAGGATTGTTATTTCCAGTACTTGAGGAAGATCTAGATCTAGATGTGTTGGCAAGCTGTTGAGCCCTCTGGTCACAATTTGCATTACTAGCAGCTATGCGTTGTTCAGTCCTAGCTTGCAGGCTAAGAGGATCTAGTGGCCTGCCATGTGTAGTTGTAAAACTAACTCCTTCAGGATCACTTGGATGCTTTTGCTTTTTAGATACTGGATCGTAATTTGAAGGTTCTGCTACACCAGCAGTTCTAGAATTTAAGGTAGTTCTTCCAGATGGCTTTACAACAGTTCTAGGTTTGGAACTGCTTGCTGCCTGTGCTTGTACAGAATCTTTTGATTTCGCTTTGCCTTTTCCTTTCGGTTTTGGCAGAGCAAACAGATTGTATACAAACTGCTGTCTTTTTGGTAGTTTCTTTGTCAACACTTAGAAAGGTTGAACGAAATCAACTTCAAAACTTGTCTTATCAAATCTAGATTTCACCCTCGTGGTGGGCTCCAGATGATGTGCTTGGTGACGGGTAGTGCACAAAAAGAAACCTGACTCTAGATTGTCAATTTAGAGTCCATCTCTCATTCTAACACACACACACTCAAAATCACCAATTAAGTTTGAGGTGGAGTATGGTAGAAGCACTCTTAACCTAGATTTGATTGTTTTGTCTTGAATTCAACTTCTATTCAAGGCTTTGTAAATGTTTACACAAGATACACTATCGTGACAGTGAGGTATAAATGCAAAGGGATTTTTGTAGGTATATTTGAGTTGTTTAGACTTGGATAACTTCATCTAGGTGCTAAAAAGCTGATCTAGATTTACTTTCAAACCAAAACAATCAAAGAACACACTGGTTCTTCAAAGAGCACACAGACTCCAACTACACAAGTTCACAGACTTGAGACAAAGAAGCACACAGACTTCTATGAAGGATACACAGATCCTGACTTCAAGTACACAGACTTGCAAAGAGTACACAGACTCTAGAGCACACAGACTCTTCGATTGTTCAAATTCTAAGTTCTTCTAGGCTTTTCTACTTTGTCTAGATCGATGTTGTTCACTTGGTTGACTTTCTAAAACTTATTCACACAGTCAAGGACGTGCACTTATAAAATCCTTTATTTGACTTGGTAGCTATGAGCCACTAGCACAAATGAGGGAAAATGCTTTCCTGCTGTTATGCATCTAGATGGCAGTAATTTATAGTATTCTATGTCTAGGTATAGGGGTCTTGTATCTAGATCATTATGGTATGATACAAGCTTTATTTTACAAACAACAAGTCATATATTTTCAAGAATTGCATGATTCCGAGACATTTATTCATTGTCTCAGAGCTCCTGCAGTTTATTCTATTATCTAGGAGTGCCCCACCAGTCTGTAGGTCCCCTGTTATTCAATCTCAGAGAGCCATAGGGCTTCCTTATTCATTCCTCACAGCAGTGCGTGAGTTGCTGAGGTGACCATCAATCTTCTAGATCAATCAAGGGTACCGAGATTGTATTCTGTGATTGTGAATCGATCATGTCATACATCTTAATACCAGGTACACCTATTTTTATCTTCTAGGGTTGTGGGCAAATGACATCAGGTGGTCTAGATCATAGACAACGACTTTAGGTTTTGTCCTGACTTCAGTAGAGGTCTTTTTCATAAGTTATCTTTTGTTACGGTGACATGCCACAAGGCTGTCTACCCATGTATTCACATCATATTAAGGCATTGAAACGCTGTGCAGGGGTCCATGGGGGCAAAAGCAAGCAGCCAAAAAGGGGCACTCCCCTATCTGGAGCATAAACTACCATATTACCTTGAGTGACGGCAGGTGGAGCGCAAGGCTCAGGTCTCAGAGAGATACCAGAGGGGTCCCACTAGCCAAAGAGTTGATGTGCTTGACCCTGGCCACGCTCTACCCCTTGAAATCGTAGGCCTGATGCCATCAAACATGAGGCATCGATCAGGGATTGACAGGCACAGGTGAGTGCTGTGATATCATAAGGAGACAAAGTATGCTCTAGACCTATGACACTGTGGCTGTGCAGGCATGCGCAGGGCAATTGGGTTAGACCCAATAGTCAAGGAATTACAATCTACATGGTTATGGTTGAGCCAGAGAAATTAAAAACAACACATGCCCCTGGACCAGAGGATGATAGGGAAGCATGTGGAACATGCGCTCTCCCAGAGACGAGTCATGGAAATGGCACATGGTACTCCAGGACATAAGGGGTACTCTCTGCTGGCCAAGCAGTGACTCACTTGGACTAAAAATCCGAAAGACAGGAAATGAGTCAGAATGATGCCAGAGAAGGGGGTTCCGGATGCACAGGGGTAGCGCTCCATGGTGCATGGACCATTACCAGATATGTAGGAGTCACTTGTAGTGGGGAGTGTGTATAAATACAGTAGACACAAAGTAGTGTACAAGCTTCAGACCCCCTCTGTGTAGTGTGTAAGCAAAAGTTGACGCTCTCAGTCAGTTCAGTCAGTAGTTTCGAATACAGAGTTTGGTGCACATCAGAAAAGTCTGTGTGAAGTGTGATCAGCTCCAAAGTCATCTAGGGGATGTTTGGGAGGCCAGAGTGCTGGTGCTCTCATGTGTGAAGGGTTTCTTGTGACGCATGAAGCTACAGTTGGCAGAGGTTCAAACCCTTTGGGCTGATTAGCTTGCACTCTTTTCCCCAAGTGGCAGAGGTTCAAACCCTTTGGCTTGTGGGATGGTGTTTTTGTGTTTTAGGTTTCTCTGACTCAGCTCAGGTTCAAACGCTGTGGAGTTACAATCAGTTAGGAAGCTAGAGCACATTGGTTCAAACCCAGTGGCTCTTGTGGATTGGATTTGGGAGCATCTCTTGGAAGAGCACATTGGTTTTGGGTTAGTTTTGTGTGTTTTGAGAGCGAATTGCATTGTGCTCTGCATCTGGGATGGTGCACTTGTGATATTGCCTTGAGGCCCAGTGACAAAGTCACCACCTCCTGTAGTAAAAGTCTTTAGACTCAGAGAAGTCAAGAAAACTGGAGAGCACATCTGTTTAAAGTGTATCTGAAGTCATAGAACTTGTTTTATCAATTCCACTGCTTGCTTCTATCACATTATAATCCCCCATGAACTAAGAGTGTGTGGTTGTAGCATTGAGGGTTGGAGTGTGATTCAGAGTCTGTAGTCTCTTGTTAGACCCAACCTTCATGTGACCTCTAACAATGACAAACAACTGGTTACTTCATGTTTGAGTATTCCTGGTCGCACCACTTGTTAGCGTTGAAGAGGCAAGTCGCTGCGTGCAGCCAAAATGGACTCGAAATGCGAGCAGAGACTACTGACTCTGAATCACACTCTAACCCTCGATGCTACAACCACACACAACAACCACACACTCTTTAGTTTGTGGGGGATTATAATGCGATAGAAGCAAGCAGTGGAATTGATAAGATGGGTTCTAGGACCTTGAATACACTTTAAATGGGTGCGCTCTCCGATTTTCTAGACTTCTCTAAGTCTAAAGACTTTTGTTACAAGAGGTGGCGGCTTTGTCGCCGGGCCTCAAGGCAATATCACAAATGCACCGTCCCAGATGCAGAGCACAACACAATTCACCCTTAAAACACACAAATCTAACCCAAACACAATGCGCTCTTCCAAGAGACGCTCCCAAATCCAATCCACAAGAGCCACTGGGTTCGAACCAATGCGCTCTAGCTTCCTAACCAATCGTAACTCCACAGGGTTTGAACCTGTGCTGAGTCAGAGAAACCCAAAAACACAATAACACCGTCCCACAAGCCAAAGGGTTTGAACCTCTGCCGACTGTAGCTCCACACATCACCCGAAACCCTACACACACGAGAGCGCAAGCGCTCTGGCCTCCCTAACGTCCCCTAGATGAACTTAGAGTTGATCACACTTCACACAGAGTTTTTACTGCTGTGAACCAATCTCTATATTCGAAACTACTGACTGAACCGACTGAGAGTGTCAACTTTTGCTTACACACTACACAGAGGGGGCCTGAAGCTTGTCTTCTACTCTGTTGAGACGCCGTAAGGCTGTTTAAGCATGGAAAGTGCTCAATACCGGGATTTTGTAGCATTGCAAAGTCTGGCACCCCTAAAACAGGACCGATTCACCCCTCAGAGTGCGCTCTCGCCAATAGGGTGCAGGCGACTGACAAGCCAGGGCTGACGACAGGTGGAGCACAAGACTTAGGTCCAGAATGGCACCAGAAGGGCCAAACTGGCTGTGAAGTCGATGCCGTTGACACTAGATGCGGCCCACTCCACTAAAAGATCATGGGCTGATGCGATCAGACACAAACCGGTGATCGAGGATCGACAGGCACACCAGAGCGCAGTGATATCATAAGGAAACAACGGGCTCCAGACCTTGGAGATCATGGCAGTGCAGGAACACTCAGGACGGCAAATGGAAAGCCTGGTACCAAGGAAAAGATAACCTAAAAGATGAAACAGGACCAGGGAACTTAAACTGCACATGGACCCAGACTGGGGATAACAGAGGAGCATGTGGAGGGCGTGCTCTCCCAAAAACGATGCTCGGAGATAGCACATGCTGCTCAGAAACATAAGGAGCGCTCTCTGCTGGACAGGCAGTGACTCAGTAGGACTCAAATCCAAAGGCCGGAAATAAACGAGTCAGAATGATGACCATAGGGAGGCATGCCAGATGCGCTCCTTGGTGCATGGACCATTGCCTAATACGTAGAGTCGGTTTGGAATGGAGAGCGCATATAAATACAGTAGATACGGAGTAGAAGACAAGCTTCGGGCCCCCTCTGTGTAGTGTGTAAGCAAAAGTTGACACTCTCAGTCGGTTCAGTCAGTAGTTTCGAATATAGAGATTGGTTCACAGCAGTAAAAACTCTGTGTGAAGTGTGATCAACTCTAAGTTCATCTAGGGGACGTTAGGGAGGCCAGAGCGCTTGCGCTCTCGTGTGTGTAGGGTTTCGGGTGATGTGTGGAGCTACAGTCGGCAGAGGTTCAAACCCTTTGGCTTGTGGGACGGTGTTATTGTGTTTTTGGGTTTCTCTGACTTGGCACAGGTTCAAACCCTGTGGAGTTACAATCGGTTAGGAAGCTAGAGCGCATTGGTTCGAACCCAGTGGCTCTTGTGGATTGGATTTGGGAGCGTCTCTTGGAAGAGCGCATTGTGTTTGGGTTAGATTTGTGTGTTTTAAGGGTGAATTGTGTTGTGCTCTGCATCTGGGACGGTGCATTTGTGATATTGCCTTGAGGCCCGGCGACAAAGCCGCCACCTCTTGTAACAAAAGTCTTTAGACTTAGAGAAGTCTAGAAAATCGGAGAGCGCACCCATTTAAAGTGTATTCAAGGTCCTAGAACCCATCTTATCAATTCCACTGCTTGCTTCTATCGCATTATAATCCCCCACAAACTAAAGAGTGTGTGGTTGTTGTGTGTGGTTGTAGCATCGAGGGTTAGAGTGTGATTCAGAGTCAGTAGTCTCTGCTCGCATTTCGAGTCCATTTTGGCTGCACGCAGCGACTTGCCTCTTCATTTGGAGCCCACCACGAGGGGGGGAAGCAGTTTTGGATTTATATTCGGATTCTTGGATCCATTTCGCATCAGAACACGTGCCAGGTCTGATATGTCGAGATTTCCTTCTCTGAGGACAAACCAAAATCGCTATTATCTTTGGATTGTAGTGAACCCGGGTTGAGATACCCAAGAGAGTGTTGGATCGGTCGAGCTAGTCAGAATAGCTGGAAAGTTGCCTGCACGCGAACCTAAAACTAGAGCAGCAAAAGTGGCCAGTGGTATCAGTGTACCAGCGATATATCCCCTTAACAAGCCAAAGAAGAAAGGGAGCGCTAGCACTAGACCAATTACTACTACTGCAGAAGCTGACGGTTCTTTGTTTCGATGCTGGCCCCAGACTGGTGATTCAGAAATAACAGACTTGACATCTAACGCTCCTTCGAGCTCGCAACCTATTACAACAACGTCAACACAACAGTTGACAACCCCTGGTAGCCAGTCTTTGACTACTGCCAACCAAAACTCGACTCAGTCGAACCCCAGTAACCAGCAGACTCCTACAAGTCAGCCCATTGCAAAAATGGCTACATCTATGCCAGGGCCGAATGAAAAATCGGCACCAAGATTCGAGAGCTCGTCAGATCCAGAAGAACTCGAAAGATTCTTCTCCAGACTTGAAGCACTCTTTGATAAACATTCAGTACAGGATGATGGGGAGAAGAAGAAGGCTGCGCTCGTCTATACAGACATAAAGACCGAGCGGCAGTGGAAGGTTTTGGAGATGTATGGGGCTGGGACGTATGAGGAATTCAAGAGCGCAGTTATGGACTGCTACGATGGGGCTCGAGATGATGATAGAGATGCAGTGCTGGAGTTGAAACGTCTGGTGAGACGTTATGATATCTCTCAAATCAATGAGAAGAGTCAGTTCATGGCGTTTAGAAGAGAATTCCAGGTGTTGGCAGCGGCTCTTGATAAAGTGTTATCCAATAGAGAGTTGGTGGACGTGTTTCTGACCCCAGTGTCAGACGAGTTGTATAGATCAATCAAAATACAGCTAGAACGCTTGCCCCCTCCTACTGGAAAGACCAAAAGGGACCTCGCAAATCCATACACTCTACAGGAAGTTATGGATGCTGGCATGTTCGTTCTGCAGGGAGTGTTTTCGTCAATGGATCGAAAACGAGAGGAAGCAAGGGGTGGACCTGTAACGATGGGTTTAGGTCGAGAGCAGCACAGGTCAACAACCTCTGCACACAACACCTCAGGGGCAGAGGAGTGCGCAGTTAAACAGGAAGAGATGGGGAGTGTAATGGTGCTCATGAAGGATTTCATGGAGCAGCAGAGCGCTACAGCAGATAAGAGGTTAGCAACCATGGAAAAGGCTATGATAGAGAATCAGAAGAGTATTCTGAGTTTCTTGCAGCAGCAAGCGAGTCGACCACTGGCACCATCATATGATGCGAATAGAGTGAGTCAATATGGTCATAACCACTCGCGCGCTTGCTTCTTCTGTGGAGATACAGATGGACACATCTCAAGTGAGTGTCTGGTGAAGTCTGCATACATAAAGAATGGGAAGATAGAGATTGTGGATGGGAGGCTGCGTCTGCCAGGAGGAGGAGAGATTCCTAAGGACATTCGTGGAGCATATGTGAAGGATCGCGTTGATGAATATTATGCGCACGCTCAGGCTGGAAAGGTGCATAGTCAAAATGTAGTCATCAATACTACTTCGACTCCAGGGATGTTCCATGTACCTGGCGGATACAGCGCTCTCCTACAGGAAAAACAGGAATTAGAGAGGCAGGTGTACGCAATGAGGATGCAGGCAGACTCAGGTATGAGGACTCGCAGTAAAGGACCTCCACTTGAGGATCCTTTAGCCGAGATGCCAGATGATGAGGATAGAGAGCAGGGTTTTTCTAGGCGTTCAATGAAGGCAGGAGGGAGCCAATATAAGACTAGTGGAGTTGCCAGGTCTGGTTCACCATCACCCCCAGAGGATGCAAAACCAAAAAGGAGAAGTGTGGCAAGGATTGAGAGTGATGATGACTCGTCTGATTCTGAGACAGAGCGCATCAAAATAAGCAGTCAGAAGCGGGTGAGGATGGACCCCTCACCTAAGGTTATACCTACTGCTTGCAGTAGTACACCAGAACCGACTATGCAGTATGCTGGTCTACCTGATGTTACAAATGCTGGCAGACAGGGAGGTCCTTCGTATAGAAAACCCTCTGTGGAGATACCTTCGAGAAAACCCCCCAAGAAGACAGGTTTCGTACCATATATGGCTGAGGAAAAGCAGTCAGCATATAAATTGAAGGCCCCAGTTGAAGAGCACGGCAGTCCACCAGAGGTATTGGAGAGACTCATGAATTCTCCTATATCTGTGACAGTTGGAGAACTCCTTGCACTCGCGAAGATTGGAGGTGCTGTGAAGCAGGAATTGATGACGAAGAGAGTTGCCCCTGGTAAATCCAAGCAACGAGACACGCGTCGGGTAGGATTGGTAACAGAAGAGGAAGAAGAGACAGATCGAGAGGAGGAGCCAGAGCAAGCCTTCCCATACATGGAAACTGGGGAGGACGATGGTTTACCTAAGGGAGCGCTGCCCCTTTCAGATTTACCATTCGTTGGAAGCTTCTTGGTGACCACAGAAGCCAGGAATGGTGTACCAAAGGGAGTGCTCGTCTGGCAGGACCCTTTCGAGCAATATTTGAATGACACAGAGGAGAAAGGAGAAACTCCAAGGGAGGTTTATGTCGCAAAGGACTCTCAGGCCTTGCACTCTGTATTTCCATACATAAATGGGGCAGAGCACTTCGAAAGCCTGTATGATACTGGCTCGCAGATTGTATCCATGTCCAGCAAAGTAGCTGAGAAGCTTGGATTAATCTACAATCCAGATAAGGTCATAAACATGCAGTCAGCGAATAAACAAGTGGAGAAGTCTCTAGGAATGGCGAAAAATATTCCGTTTCTATTTGGTGATATTACAGTGTATCTACAGGTACATATCATCAAGGATCCAGCTTATGATGTCCTCCTAGGAAGACCATTTGATGCGCTCACGACGAGCACTGTTTACAACACAGCAGATGGTGGTCAGACCATCAGGATTAGGGACCCGAACTCTGCGCGCTCTGCGATGATACCTACGTTCCCAAGAGGACAAAAGAGGTTCATAACACGTGAGGTAGAGCAGGGTTTTCAATAATCGATGATTTGATCGAAGATCAAGGAGATGTTGCAATAATAATAGAATCCGACTGAGATGGTGATCTGAGGATCAGTAGCTATGCGAAGCCAGTGAATTCGCTGAGTTTTGAAAAGAATGAATTAAAAGCAGTTTATGCAGCTGCAAGTGCAACGGTGTGTGGCAAGGATGAACAGGCCCGCGGGACATTATCCTCGTACTTTGGGGCGCTTAAACAAATAAAATCCAGAAGAAAGGGAGCGCTCAAGGGCTGTGGAACAATCACAGAGGTCATAGACATACCTTTCCCTGAAGGGCGCTCGCCTCCAGTCATAGGACCTGTAAAGGAGGTCTTTGCAACAAAGAAATACAAGCCTGTGGCTCAGAAGGTTAAGCCCATCACGGGGGGACTCCCTGCTGAGTTCAGGATTGTAAGAGAAATCACAGGGGATCCACTTAGGGATATGCCAGCCTTAAGAGCACATCCCTCAGAGTATACACCAACTGGTAGATATACAGAGGAGCGCAAGGCTATCATTGAGAGAGTACACTCAGAGGATTTCTTGTGGCCTGAAGAGCGCAAGCTCCTGCATGAATTTATGTGTATTCAGAATGAAGGATTCGCATGGAATGACACAGAGCGCGGACATTTCAAAGAGGAATACTTTCCACCAGTCACAATTCCTGCAGTCGAGCATACTCCCTGGATTCAGAAGAATATACCCATACCACCTGGGATCTTTGACCAGGTGTGTAAGATTATCAAAACCAAGATAGAAGCAGGTGTTTATGAGCCATCGAACTCCTCGTATCGCTCGCGTTGGTTTTGTGTGGTGAAGAAGGATGGGAAGAGTTTGCGGCTCGTTCATAGCTTGGAACCCTTGAATGCGGTCACCATAAAGCACTCAGGCATGCCCCCAGCTACAGACGAGCTTGCAGAACACTTTGCAGGGCGTGCATGTGGAGGAACATTAGATCTCTATGTGGGATACGATGAGCGCACACTGGATGAGAAGTCTAGGGATCTAACAACATTCCAGACACCTTTTGGAGTGCTCCGACTGGTTACACTACCCATGGGATGGACAAACTCAGTGCCAATATTCCACGACGATGTGACATACATCCTACAAGATGAGGTACCCCATGTTACTATTCCCTATGTGGATGATGTACCAGTCCGAGGCCCAAAAACCCGCTACGAAACAAAGAATGGAGGATATGAGACAATACCTGAGAATGAGGGTATTAGGAGATTCGTCTGGGAGCATTTCCAGAACTTGAATAGAGTGGTACAACGCATGAAATATGCAGGTGGCACCTTCTCTGGACATAAAGCAGTGTTATGCGCATCGGAGATCATGGTGGTTGGCCACCGTTGTACATACGAAGGGAGGAAACCAGAGACGGATCGTGTAGGGGTAATCATGCGCTGGGGACCTTGTAAAGACCTCGGAGACGTGCGCTCTTTCCTTGGAACGGTTGGAGTGCATCGTATGTTTATCAAAGACTATGCAAAGAAGGCCGATGCGCTCACCAAGTTGACTCGTCTCAAAGTGCCTTTTGAATTTGGAGAAGAGCAGGAGAGGGCGATGGAGATGCTTAAGGAAGGACTTAAAAACAGTCCCTCCTTAATGCCCATCAACTATGAGTTAGATTCAGAGGTCATACTTAGTGTGGATACGTCTTACAAGGCAGTAGGATTTTATATCTGCCAAGTTGACCCAGAAAATCCAAAGAGAAGGAGATATGCACGTTTTGGATCAATTGTGCTCAATGAGCACGAGGCCAGATTCTCCCAACCAAAAAGGGAGTTGTATGGATTGTTCAGAGCACTCCATGCATGTAGGCATTGGCTCTTTGGAGTACGAAACTTAGTTGTGGAAACCGATGCGAAATACATTGCAGGAATGCTGAGAAACCCAGATGAGGTTCCTAATGCAGCAATTAATCGGTGGATTGAGTCCATTCTCATGTTCCACTTCACACTAGTTCATATTCCAGGAGAGCGCCATGCTCCTGATGGATTATCAAGGAGGGAGTTGCAACCAGGAGATGAGGAGTATTCAAATCCAGAGGATGATGAGGAGAGAGTGGAAGAAAAGCCATGGGAGTTCATAAACGAGACTAGTGACAAGATGGAAGACATAGCTGACTTCAAAAATCGAATAGACACTCGACATGGCTATGTCACCCTAGAGCGTGCAGTCAGGAACTTCCATGAGGATAAAATAATAGGAGAAGCGACAGAGCGTGGGGAATCCTACTCAGTATTTTATAATGCTGGCCCATTGTTACCAGATGCAGCTGAATACACTGATGCGGATGGTTATGACGAAGAGCGCAGAAGTAAATACACTCGAATGTTGGATAAGGAGCTCCCACAAGTAGTGGAATGGCATAGGGATCCTACAAAGAGGATTCCAGGATTTCGAGATGACCAGTATCGGAACTTCATCAGATATGCGAAGAATTTCATTTTGGATAAGGGCAAATTGTATAGAAGAGACTTAGAGTCTGAATACAAGCTCGTAATCTATCCAGAGAAACGCATGTATATCATGAAGGCAGCACACGATCAGCTGGGTCATAGGGGAATATATGCGACGAAGATGTTGATAAAGGAGAGATTTTGGTGGCCTGAGCTGGAGCGCGATATTGCATGGTTTGTAAGCACCTGTGAGATCTGCCAACAGCGCCAGAAAACAATAATAAAGGCTCCACCAACGGTGACCTTTACCCCTTCGATATTCCAGGTATTGCATGCGGATACTATGCATATGCCAGAGGCATCAAATCACCATAAATATATTGTTCATGGTCGATGCGCTCTTACTAGTTGGATGGAGGGAAGGACATTGGCAAGTGAATCAGCACAAGCGATTGCAGAATGGTTATTCGAAGATATCATCTGTAGATGGGGATGTATATCCCTAATAGTCACAGACAATGGAAAACCATTCAAAGCAGCCGTTTCCTACCTGGAGCGCAAATATGGGATCAAAGGGATCAGGATTTCGCCATATAACTCGCAGGCAAATGGAAGGATAGAGCGCCCACATTGGGATGTGAGGCAAAGCTTATACAAGGCATGTGGAGGGGTAGAGAAGAAGTGGCATCACTACTTCGCATTGGTGATGTGGGCGGACCGAATTACAGTCAGAAAGCGAATGGGGTGTTCACCCTTCTTTGCAGTGACAGGAGCGCACCCAATTTTACCCCTGGATGTACTCGAAGCCACCTGGTTAGTTGAATACCCAGGGAGGATGTTAGAGGATTGGGAGCTCCGAGGATTGCGGGCGATTGCATTGGAAAAACATGCAGATAAAGTCGCAGAAATGAGGAGTTCAATGGATGAGAAGAAGAAACAGGAAACCCTGAAGTATGCGACTATGAATGCTAATAAAATCAAGTCATACAACTTCAAGAGAGGTAACCTGGTGTTGATGCACAACACTCAGATAGAGAGCGCATTGAACACGAAGATGAAGCCACGATACTTAGGACCTCTAGTGGTGGTTGATAGGTCGCATGCAGGGAACTATATCTTATCAGAGTTGGATGGAGCGCTCATAGGTTCGAAAATAGCAGCATTTCGTGTTATCCCCTACCTAGCAAGGCGCTCCATTAATATAGACGATAAAGTGAGGTATTGGATGTCAAAGGACTCCAAGGAGTTGCGCAGAATCTTGGAGTCACCTGAACCTAAGGATAAATGGCCAGCTAACTTCACTGAAGAGTTTGAAGAGGATGAGAACCCTAAAGCCTCAGAGGCGGTCAACTTAGATGCAGGATAAAGAGAGCATAGGGGAAAACAATGTATTGGAGTGAAATGGGACTTGGAAAGACAGTAGGCATAAAGGAAAGGACACTCAGCTCTAGCTGTGAAGTGGATATGAGAGCACTTGGAAAACTGAATAAGCCAGAGACACTAGCTGACAGAAAAGGGTGCTGGATACTGAGGACAGTCAAATTCTCAAAGTGTGGGGGATATAAATACCGGACAGGTATTCACCTAAAGTGCTATATTACCTATAAAAAGATACATAAATTTTTGCATGTCCACACCATGGGAATAGAGGAGCGCAAAGATTTATAGTAGCCCCAGGGGTCAGAAAGGGAGTTGAAATTCACTCAGAACTGCTGGACTTAACAAAATGCATAAAGACCAAGGGCCTGGGGAGATGAGGGAGATGGGACAAAAATATTGAGACTGAGAAATAGTCGCACTAGGAAGGAACAGAAAATGAGTAAAGAGAAGAGAGGAGCACATAACTGAGGCACCAAACAGTTGAGTTACTGGAGACAGTCTCATCGAAGGAAGCAGCATACAGGATATGCGCTCTCTTGAGATTTTGAACCATGGGATTGAAGGAGAGGTTTTGCGAAGCACCAGGCAGTTGGTGGCAGATGACATGGCGATGGTAGGGAGGAATGGGAAGAATGGGAACTTAGTGAGAGTTCCTGATCTCAGAGTGATGATTCGCAAGGGAATCAACCTGAGAAACTGGCTCACAGTCATCCAATGAGGTCTGACAACGAACTGGCAGCACTGGGACATAGTAAAGGGAGGTAGCAGATGCCAGAGCACATGTTTTAAACAAAGGAAGATTGCAATGGCAGCATGGATGCATAGAAACATCAGACACCCAGAGAAAAGACCGGGGACGGTCTATAGCTTAGTGGGGGGGATATGACACGCCAAGTGGCGGTCTACCCATGAAATTGCGAACATAATAGGCAATTAAAACGATGCAAGGGTCCATGTGAACCAAATAAACACCTAAGGGTGCGCTCTTGTGTATAGAGTGTAAGCAGTTACAGTGCTAAGGGTGACAGCAGGTGGAGCGCAAGGCTCAGGTCTTAACAAGACACCAGATGGGTTTTGTTGGCCATGGAGGCAATGTACTTGACACTAGCAGCGCTCTACTCAAAGAAATGGGTGTTTATGATGCAATCAGAGGGGAGATGTTGATCAGGGATCAACAGGCACAGGAGAGCGCAATGATATCATAGGAGAATGGCCTGCACTCTAGACCTAGGGCACAGTGGCTGTACAGGAAGATTAAAACCACATGTGCCCTCGGACCGGTGATGACAGGGAAGCACATGGAAGGTGTGCTCTCCTGAAAACGATGCTCGGAGATAGCACATGCTGCTCGGAAACATAAGGAGCGCTCTCTGCTGGACAGGCAGTGACTCAGTAGGACTCAAATCCGAAGGCCGGAAATAAACGAGTCAGAATGACGACCATAGGGAGGCATGCCGGATGCGCTCCTTGGTGCATGGACCATTGCCTAATACGTAGAGTCGGTTTGGAATGGAGAGCGCATATAAATACAGTAGATACAGAGTAGAAGACAAGCTTCGGGCCCCCTCTGTGTAGTGTGTAAGCAAAAGTTGACACTCTCAGTCGGTTCAGTCAGTAGTTTCGAATATAGAGATTGGTTCACAGCAGTAAAAACTCTGTGTGAAGTGTGATCAACTCTAAGTTCATCTAGGGGACGTTAGGGAGGCCAGAGCGCTTGCGCTCTCGTGTGTGTAGGGTTTCGGGTGACATGTGGAGCTACAGTCGGCAGAGGTTCAAACCCTTTGGACTGATTAGCTTGCGCTCTTTTCCCCAAGTGGCAGAGGTTCAAACCCTTTGGCTTGTGGGATGGTGTTATTGTGTTTTTGGGTTTCTCTGACTCGGCACAGGTTCAAACCCTGTGGAGTTACGATCGGTTAGGAAGCTAGAGCGCATTGGTTCAAACCCAGTGGCTCTTGTGGATTGGATTTGGGAGCATCTCTTGGAAGAGCGCATTGTGTTTGGGTTAGATTTGTGTGTTTTAAGGGCAAATTGTGTTGCGCTCTGCATCTGGGATGGTGCATTTGTGATATTGCCTTGAGGCCCAGTGACAAAGTCACCACCTCTTGTAACAAAAGTCTTTAGACTTAGAGAAGTCTAGAAAATCGGAGAGCGCACCTGTTTAAAGCGTATTCGAGGTCCTAGAACCTGTCTTATCAATTCCACTGCTTGCTTCTATCGCATTATAATCCCCCACAAACTAAAGAGTGTGTGGTTGTTGTGTGTGGTTGTAGCATCGAGGGTTAGAGTGTGATTCAGAGTCTGTAGTCTCTGCTTGCATTTCGAGTCCATTTTGGCTGCATGCAGTGACTTGCCTCTTCAGCGTCATCTGGCCTGGGCTGCATGGTTCTGTTGCCACAGTCATGGGCTGGCGAGGGTAAAGGAGAATAGTCGGAACTCGAGGAGAACATGCGAGTGACATCAGAAATGAACTTACTTAGAGCTCATGTCTCCCTCCCTGTTCCTCATCACAGCACCATAAAGCCCTGGGCCCTGGAATGGTAGCTTTCAAGAGGAGCACCGCTGAAGAGGCAAGTCACTGTGCGCAGCCAAAATGGACTCAAAATGTGAGCAGAGACTACAGACTCTGAATCACACTCTAACCCTCAATGCTACAACCACACACTCTTTAGTTCGTGGGGGATTATAATGCGATAGAAGTAAGCAGTGGAATTGATAAGACAGGTTCTAGGACCTCAAATATGCTTTAGATGGGTGCGCTCTCTGATTTTCTAGACTTCCCTAAGTCTAAAGACTTTTGTTACAAGAGGTGGCAACTTTGTCGCCGGGCCTCAAGGCAATA
>JANDKJ010000105.1:0-44194 GCA_028551335.1 Armillaria sp. CMW 4456 | reverse complement strand
GAGCCCTGAACCCCAATACATCTGTGTAGGGCATCCAGCTATGATCCCCAGATGCCCATAGCACCTGAAAGATTGCCCTGTTGCCCCTGCCAATATGAGAGACAATGTTAGAGACTTTCCATTCTTTTTCAAGAGGCTCAGTGAGCCCTACCTGAGAGTCCAATCACCCAGGGAACAGGCGGTCATCATTCAGAACATGCACTCAAAGTAAGGATGCGTGAAAAACATTGTGGATTCCTTGTCGCTTCAAGTCAGCAGGCAACTCTATAGCATAGGAATTATTGCCAAAGTTGGTCCTGATTCTGTAAGGGCCGATAAATTTTGGGGCTAGTTTCCTAGCCAGCCCACGAGGTAAAGAGATATTCTTCATGGAAACATACACAAGGTCTCCCTCAACCAACAGCAAAGGCCGATGATGCCTATTAGCATCTCGAACCTGCTTAACCCATGCCGCAATTATACTGTCATGTGCAGACATCAATGCCATCTTGACATTCTCTGCAAATACACGAACTCCAGGGAACTCATCATCTGAGGGGGAATTCCATAGCAGCAAGCGAGGTCTCCATCCCATGTTTAAAAAGAAGGGAGCAAAGCCAGTCGAATCTGAACAGGCATTATTGATGGCAAATTCGATAGCCAGTAACTTCGACACCCAATTCTTCTGGTCAGATGAGACACAGTTGCGAATCATCTGGGTTACTGTACGATTAGCATGTTCCATCGCGCCGTTGGACTCCGGGTGGTATGCACTTGACATTTGAAGGTTGACACCAACAAGCCTATGGAGAGAAGTCCAGAATCTGCTAGTAAATATGACATTGCAGTCACTCACGATGTTCCTAGGCAATCCATGGTGCTTATACACCTCCGAAAAAACCAATTCTGCCACCTGGGGAGCCATATAATTTGTTCGACTAGGGATGAGGTGAACCATTCCTGTTAAGAGGTTGATGATTATCATGATGGAGTTAAAAGACCCATCCCTATTGGAGGATTCTGGCAAAGGACTGACAAAGTCGATCCCTACTGAATTCCACAGTGTCATTGGAACAGCCAAGGGGTTCAACAGACCAGTAGGCTTCTGATTGGATGGTTTGCTCCTTTTACAAGTAGAGCACGTATCACAAAAGGCACAGGTGTCACTAGACATGCTCCTCCACCAAACATGGTCCCACAGATAAGTCAAGGTTTTCAATGGTCCAAGGTGCGCTATCAAAGAGTGAGTGTCAGATATAATAATCTCATGCAAGTCACAATCCTGAACTCGTACACCCTCCAGGATGCACAGCAAGTTGTGACCATTATTGCGCAGGTAAACAAGACCATCTGAAACTGAAAAATTCTTGTGATGAGATGGTGCTGACAACACCTTAGACAGGACAACATCACCAGGGGTGTGCTGATGTACAATGGCAGGGACATCCAAACCCATTAATCTTGAAGAAACAAGACTGGACAGAGACGACCAGTTAGAGTCCACCAACCTTTCAGTTGTTGAAGGTTCATCGCCAACTTCCTGGGGCAGGGCATTACCCAAGCTCCATTTAGACAGCAAATGAACAACCAGATTGTGAACTGATTGGGTATCGCTACATGGCAGCAAGTTCTGATGGAAGATCCCTTCTGACAGGGTTCTGCTAGCTTGAGTCTTGCCCTCCACAGGACTGAATCGAGCTTGGCCGGTTATGGTACCAACTTCATCGAACTCCTCAAGGCCTTCATTATCCCTGTTACAAGAGGTATCTTCCTCCATGGTAACTGCAGACTCAGCTGTCGTGGGCACACCAGTTGTATTTGAACTTTGTGAGGCTCTAGGTCCATGTACAGTGAATCTTTTCATTACCATTTGTTTGGCAAATGATGTGGATGACTCATTCACCCAAATCTTAGGCTTTAATGACCACTGGGGCTTAGCCCCGGAACCCATCCTTGTCAACATCACTAGTAGGAGTGGGCCACTGGACCGTGGCATATTCCAAGTCCTTAATCCGGTCCAATGAAATAAATAATTATATATTATCCATCATAATAATGTACTCCTATTGCTGGGATCATTAAAAAACAAACAAATATGAGCACCTTGATGTGATATTAATTAATTTTTTCTCTATTTAGCTCAATAAATATGCAGTTGACTCGGTATCTCATTCAGGCTCCCTCAACACAGCCACATACTACTGACAAAGCATTCCATCAAACTCGATGGGCACAGCCACAGGTTGCTGATTAATCATCAATCGAGCACAACCACATTTGATAATACAGTAATTGAATTTGATTGCATGGCCACATCACACTGGATGAGCATCCCATCGAATTCAATTGCATAGCCACATTTTACAGATACAGGCTCAGGACTCAATAGGAAGCAAATCGAATTAGATGGAAGTAGAGCACACGATAGGTTTTTGTAGTTATTCTTTCGTTCCTCATGTAATTATAGATGATGACGTTGCTAATATGCAAAATCCACACCTGTCAAGGGTGGCTGGTATGGGTACCGGTTCGAGAGTTCGTACCCATGGGAGGCCCATGCTATTCACTATTCAGGGTGAGATATGTACATACACATATATGTGAGGGGTCCTGCTGTCTGATTCACAACTCCAATCAATTTCATCGAAGCTACCTTCATAGATGGTAAACAACCTGTTATCAGATGCAGTGTAACTGTCGCTAAACCATACAGACTCATCAGGAGACATAAATCGAGTGGTGTAGTGATAGTCACCGAAGTAAATAATGCCCACAAGGCGGTATTCAATTCTGTCAGAATTGATTGTCAATGCAATGGATCTGTCTATCGGAGCTGTAACTGACTCGATGCCAAAGTAAAGCATAGGTGGTCCCCATGCAAAGCATCTGCATTCTGTGCGGACACTGTTACACATCCTGCAAACATGTCTAGTAATATGTGGTTCACAAAAAGCATCTATAAACTCCTGTAATGAATTCCAAGACCACGATATGGCACCATACGTTTCAACACCACAATCATAATTGGAGATACGATGATTGGCGTGCCCATTAACGCATGAATGGTAGTCATCATAGAGATGTTGACTGCTCTTGAACATCAAATTTATTAGAGTCTGACACGAGGCATATGCACCAAACCAAAATGTGTTTGGTAGCGATTCACATAATTTGTATCTCAATTCTTCTCTGACATCTTCCAAAGAACATATGCCATCTGAAGCTCTTTGAAAAGATGCAAGCAGCAAGTTCAACCAATCATTATGCATACTCTTGAACAAGGCATCGGAGATATCCTCTACACACCAAGTATTGTACAAAACATAAACAACCACGTCATATGCACAACTATTGTCGGCCCAGACGCAGCCTACAGGTTGATACGATATTTGATCATTGTTTAAATCTGTATCCTGAGTCATAGGTGCAGACTCCAGTATGGATTTCAATGTATTTATATGTGGGTACATCCACAAATCTGCTTTACTTGTATCATTTATTGTCAAATTAGTAGTAGCATCAACTTGATATCCAACAGTTGTGAGAACACTTTCAGTCACCTTCAGCTCTCTGCTCGCAGTCTCCGACATCTTTTGTGTAGAGCATGGATCTGCTGGCCTATGATCTACATAGATACAGGACCACTGTAAATCACATGCATCTTCTATATGCAATGGATCGGCAGTCAACCACTTTAATGCATTGTCTGTAGTAGGTGGCACATACGAATACCCCCCCTCAACATACGACAAGAAGCTATGGATTAATGCATATCGCATGTCACCATGCACCGTAATTGGTAACATGCCATCATACTGTCTGCGACTGATATCGTCTAAAATCTCAAGTTCATGAAACTCTTGTCAGAGCCGTCCGCTACATTGACCCTGGATCCTTGTTTCATTTATTGGAGAACCACGTCTTCTGCCTAATGTGGGCATTATCAAGGTTCTGGCAGCTGTGGCAGTTCGAGATAACACAGTATAATAAGACTGATGTGTTCGACATTTGTTCAAATCAACAGGATTAAAGGCTCACGTTTTACCTTGAGAAGCATAATCTGTCATGGCAAAATTCACAGACACTTCGGCTTGTGTCTGACTCAATTTGACGAGTGAGTCGTCATGTAAACGACATATCATCAGGGTGGATGTTTTTACAACCGGAACTACATTAGGGGGCAAACCTGATACTTGCACTTTAGAGGGGGGGTCTTTCAACTCAATAAAAAGTACATCTAAGACTTCCTTACTGTGGGCAGCTGTATGTGATGACCACGAAAATACAAAACCTTCCTGACCTTTCGTTATACATAATTCCATTGCCATATTTGTGTGAATCATGACAGGCATGCCTCTGCAAAGCATCAGTGTAGATGGTATGTGCTTATCACTGGCAGACGGAGGTAAGGACCATAACAGTTCACACAATTGTGGGGTCATGTTTTGCACACAACTCAAGGGTGCTGACCTAGTGCACTTAGATTTATCTGAAACTGATATACTGTCTTCGCTGTAAAATATGGATAACTGTTGAGCTGTCTCTTCTGCAAAATGTATGGCACCCAAACGATTATATTCCTCTCTGTGTACATTCAATCCCGTGATGATAGAAACATTTCTAAAGCACTCATCTGTAATGTTTGCGGCCCTAGGCTGGCCAACAACCTTGCTTTCAAGAAAAGTTATATCAGCTTTAGTCACGGCTTTGTATTGTATGTTCGATAATGCAGTTCTAAGTTTCTCATCATCCAAAGTCTGTGTTCGTTGTCTCATATTTTCCCTGAGAATGATGACAGTGGTTACTTGATGCCATATAACCTTTCCCATTGCTAGTTCTTGATTGCATTTGTTTGATGCATATTTGCTGTTGTACGTACCATATAGAGATGAATTTTCACCACCTATAGCAGGTGGGAGTTGAGCAAAGTCTCCTGCAAATATCATGTTCATTCCTCCAAATGGAACAGCTGGTTTATTTAACACCATTGCGAGGCGGCTGCTAATTTTATACATATCAGAGCATGATATCATAGACACCTCATCCATAAATACGTAGTCCACTGAAAACAGCCTTTCTTTTACTTCTGCCAATGTTTTCTTAGATATGTGATCCCCATTAGCTTCATTAATTCCAAACATATAGTGGTATGTGGAACCAACTACAAGTGAAGCAGCTGTGCCAGTAGGAGTGACAATGACCATCCAGTTGCTCTCACATTTCCATTCAAAATAACTGATCAGCGCATGCAATACTCTGGTCTTTCTGGTACCACCCATACCGCCAATATACATATGGAGCGATTCCACATTCAGTATGCATGCATGTTGGGCTACAATGCGAAAAGCTCTATCTTGTTCTTTATTTAGCTGGAAATTGTCTTTAATTTCATTCAAGGTTATGTCGACATCATCCTTATGCAGATGTCGCATGAGATGGTTTCGGTTGACAATTTCAGCCTGATTGATGTAGTGAGTTGAAACCTTTCCTCTTTCTTTGATGGTCTCATTTTTTTGCAGCATACACCTGCGATCAAGTACGGTCTGACGCAATTGACTTATTTCATCTTTCCATGAAGTGCATGTGTGGTGCTCTATGTTTATGTAACATTGTATAGCATGTGTATCCACTGTGTCATGTAAAGGAACAGTCCACTTGCAACCATTGTCACCCACCATTTCTCTTACTTCTGCTGCTTGTGCTAACCATGACCTAAAATTATGACCTAAATGTAAATCACTGGTTGAGGTGTCCAGTGTATAAATCACACTATCTTCAAGAATATTCAATTCTTCATGGAAGTTTCCAAGACCAGAAACACCCTGTTTGCTTAGACACAAAGGAACATTGTTTGCATTTCCTCGAACAGCCTCTGCACTAAAATCGTCTCTGTCGTCAAGACACTCATATCGTAAATTGAAGTTTGACATAAGACATTGCTGTTTGGTCGAGAATTCGTGTTCACTAAATGCGGTATACCAAGTCATCTCAGCATTGGCCTTTAAATCACATCCTGCCCTCCAAGGCTTGAAAAGTGTCAACATGGTAAGGCAGTAATATTCATGATCACCTTTATCTTTCCTAGGTAGCATACCACCAACAAAATTGGGTATATATTTGTCCTGTGGATCCCGCATGACTGTCTGATGTGTCTCAGCCAGAGGGTGATCAGGGAGAAATTCGTATATGGTGTTTCTGCCAAGCTTATGATCACATTTAATGTCATTAACATTGTAGGGCTCATAAGACCCTGTAGTACGGTCTTCATAGGCATTATCTATATCCAGAGGACATTTTCCATGTTTACACTTGTATTGTCAATAACAGAGACATACCCAATCATACAGACACATGAAGCTTATGTTCTGTGATCTATACACATAGTCATCAGTGGGTGAGACACCTATCACCTTGCCCCCATTTTTCTTGAGTACAACTTTCCTTGATTTATCCAATTTATTTTCAGGTACCCAGGAACTATCTACTTCCTCAACATAACATTTCCAAGGAAAAACAGCAAACCTTTTGTTAGTATATTTATCACCAAAGCCTAGTAAATATGAACAAATCATCAGCGAACCCAGCTCAGTCTTTGTGGTCAGGACATTAACCATCTGAGTAATTAATTTTCTTGCTTTTGTTTTGCAGTCCAAATTGGGATCTAGAGGGTGTTCTTGATTATGCTGCAAAACACTGTGAATGCAATCAAACATAATATGGGTCTTCAGACCTGGTTTTGTAATATAATCTGTCACATATATTAAGACTGCTTTTATTGCCATTCCAGAATGAAGCGAAGTTACATCAGTGTTGCATCTGTAAATATAAGAAATTACTGGAGAAAACATGTTGATCCAAGCCTCACCCTTTTTCACATTAATGTGACCTGTTTCCATGTCGACACTGCTTTCTGCATAAATATCTCAAGGAAAGTGAGCTTTACATCTACCAGTCTTACTGTCTAAGCAGCCTTTTGCATTTGCGTTTTTCTTCAAAGTTCCATCTGCCCAAGTATTCAAAATGCACCTGTGTATATTGCATTTGTTGATAATGAAATCCACTACATGATTGAAGTACATCCACCAAGTTTGCATGGTGTCTCCATCTAAGCATTTATAACATGTCTTTGATGAATATGAACAATGAACCGGCAGGACTTCAGGAAGAAGCAAAGTGGGATCATGATAACCATTTTGTAGTGTTTCTTGATATCTTGCATCTGATACTGCCTCCTGTGTGCCTGTATAGTACTCCCCCTTATGGACACTCTCCAGATAATCAAATAAATTCTTTTGGAAGTCCAAATCCCTGTCAAGTAAATGAGAATGTACTACTTGGGGACTTGGTGAATTCCATATCCATATAATCATATGTAAATGAAGGGTCAATCTGCCCTGCTGTTCGACTGTACTGTAATAAGCAGATGTATCACCAAATACCCCTCTTTTATTATCTCCTACATGCAAAAGATACATTATAAAGTTGTCAACTATGAACTTAAAGAATCTGGCACATGCAACAGGATTTCCTGTAACAGCACAAATACGATCATGTTCTATCAATGGAATTGGGTCAAATTTGATATTATGCTCTGACCAATATATGCTAATCAGATGATTGAAATCTGATGGTGCCATTGTAAAGTACCATGATGGTGCCCCCTCTGCAGCCATAAGTGCATATGCTTTGTTCCTCATATTCTTTTTTGAAGTCAATGACCCATCTACACTGTGTGCTATGTGATCTATGTCCCTCAATAACTGAAAACACAATGTTTCAGCATCTGTTGAAGGAACAACAATTTCTCCGGTCGACAAACGCTCTGATATGCTTTTTAAGATGCCTTCATCCAAATTTAGTATTCTCTCACATATAGCATTGAACTTATCTTTATCAGCCAACAAAAAACCACTGGTAGTACTTTTTTTGACTTGCTCATGACTGAAAGCGACGAAAGGAAAAGATACATCGGTTTGGAAGCGCTTGTCATGATACATGAGTAACCATTTTTTGTGTGTGCTGTCGGTCATCTTTGTTGTACCTATACCACCCAAACCATATGGGAAAAGCCATGGGAACATGGAAGGATACAGGGACATATTATGATAAATGGATTGAGGATGGGCAGCATGACCTACAGCAAGCACACCATTGTTTGCTTTGAAATGAAGAGCAGCAATCGATTTTTGCTGTGTGAGAGTTAATGTATCTGTAGCTTCTCTGACTAAACCATGTACCACAACTGGGCATGAGCCTTCAGATGTTCCATCATTATCATCATTGTCAAAGACACTGGTCGCTTCAGCAATCTTGTTAGATATGGAGTTCTTGTATATGACCAAGATTGGGGGATGTCTGCCACCATATGTAGACATATTTTTTTGAGATATTGTGATAGCATAGTAATCAGAATGATTAAGCTTCAGCCAATGCAATGCTGCATACACATAATTGTGACAAACAAGTAGAGGTGTCTGTTTCATTTCCTCTTCCATGGGCAGCATAGGCCCCATGAACATAACAGCTAGCACATGGTCTAACTCTTCAATAGGAGGTGGCAACACATCAAATATTCTATGAATCAGTGTCTTGAAGGCTACAACATGGGAATATCATTTTTCTGGACCCAGCTCCAGGTTGACCTGCTATACCAATGAAGAGGCAAGTCGCTGTGTGCAGCCAAAAGGGGTGCAAAATGTGAGCAGAGACTACAGACTCTGAAGCACACTCTTTAGTTTGTGGGGGATTTTAATGCAATAGAAGCAAGCAGTGGAATTGATAAGACAGGTTCTTGGACCTCAAATATGCTTTATATGGGTGCACTCTCCGATTTTCTAGACTTCTCTAAGTCTAAAGACTTTTGCTACAGGAGGTGGTGACTTTGTCACCAGGCCTCAAGGCAATATAACTAATGCACTGTCCCAGATGCAGAGCACAATGCAATTTGCTCTCAAAACACACAATTCTAACCCACACACAATGCACTCTTCCAAGAGATGCTCCCTAATACAGTCCACAAGAGCCACTGGGTTTGAACCAATATGCTCTAGCTTCCTAACCAATCATAACTCCACAGGGTTTGAACCTATGTGAGTCAGAGAAACCCAAAACCCAAATGCACTGTCCCACAAGCCAAAGGGTTCAAACCTCTGCCACTTGGGGAAAAGAGTGCAAGCTAATCAGTCCAAAGGGTTTGAACCTCTGCCGACTGTAGCTTCATGCATCACACAAAACCCTTCACACATGAGAGTGCACATGCTCTGACCTCCCAAACATTCCCTAGATGAACTTAGAGTCGATCACACTTCACACAGATGCTTTACTGCTGTGAACCAATCTCTATATTCAAAGTCTCCCCCTGAACCGGGCTGAGAGTGTCAACTTTTGCTTACACACTACACAGAGGGTGCTGGCTGGAAACTTACTATACTACTGTGTATCTACCATATTTATATGCACTCTCCATTACAAATTTCATCCCCTTATCCAGTGAAGAGGCTAGGTTGTGGATACTCATGGGATCTGAGTGGAACAGCATGCTATGACATCACTATGACCTCAGCACCTTCTGCACCCCACTAATATCATCAACCTGACAGCACTTGCTCGGTACATCATGGAGGGAGTAATTACCTCCAGGCCTCATCTTGTGATTATGCTCCACATGTCTCTCAATTTCAATGGCACACAACATATAGATGGGCTCTCTTCAAAATAAAGTCATTTTGTTATTATTACTTTAGGGTGAACCACCTCAGCCTCCTTCTTCTGGTTGTGTCCTGCTACAATGCCACAGATGATACAAGTGATCCCAAAGCGCACATATACTTTCAGACAGACAGACAGACTCGTTGATGAGCCTGTCAATCTCTGTACACTCAATGCTCGCGGATTTCTCCCATTAGCAGACTTTCAGCAAATCAATCATTCCACACAAGCCCATATATACTTTATAGGGCTTTTCCGACACTTTCCTGACCTCAATACCTGGCACAACACCAATTTTGACCTAAATCCACAGATTTAGCACTGCCATTACCAGAATAGGACCTAGAGCTGCCGACATCTCCGGCATTGCCGCATCAAAACGCACAGGTGCAGCCATGTGAGTTACAATTTCTCGACATTGATCCGGCAATCATAGCAGCTTGATAACAGCAATTTGATGATTTCCTCAGCAGTGAACACTCTTATGGCGACTTCAGAATTAATTGGTTATTGCTGTATAACCACAAGACATCATTGGCATGATGCTTGGATGGTACTCAGTCATTTCCGATGAACTATTCTGCAACTCCGACACCACAAATAAGGCATAGTTTAATGCCAGAACTATGAAAATCAAAGGCGAAGACACGAATAAGACAATGCACAAGACCTGCTGTATAGTCAGAAGGTCAGAAACTCATATGTTAATGTATAGCCCTTCAGATATACCACACAGTGGCACCATTTGATATTGATATCCTTACTATATAAACCCCATTCTCATACTTTACAGGAGTTACTCTCTTCATACCATTCCCCCACATACACACATTGACTTGTTTACCTCAGTAACTCACCCAGCTTTGATAATACTGATAGCACATGTTTAATAGCGATTTCATTTGCCACAAAGCCAAGCTTGAAGTAGTAAGGCCATTCACCTCACAATCATCCATCAACTTAAAACCTTGACCCTCATCATTGTTTTACCTCATTACCAACACTTGCTCGGTGTTAGTAAGTGATAACCATGTGGTACTCACTCCTTTTAGTTTTATAGGAAAGAAATAGCTTCAACTTCACAAGATATTAGCGGATCCATTTAGACATCAAGAGCAGACGAATAGTATTGAACAGTTATAGGGCAGCTCTATTGCGAGTGTTGCAAGGATAGGTTTTGAACAGATTTAGTATTGACAGATTGACAGATATAGGGCAGCTCTACAGCGAGCTTCGCAGGAAATAGTATTGACCAGTTTTAGGAATCGATTTGACAAGAGATAGGACCAGACAAAAGGAAACAAAGTATAGTTTTGACAAAGATTGACAGTTTATAGGAATTAGGACAAACAGAATCGTCACAGATAAAGCCGAGATGTAACCAGATAAAGCCGAGGACCACAGAAATAAAGATGAGACCCACTATTGCACCACCATAGCCACAGAAATATCAACACAGACCAATACCGAGACAATTAGGAATTCATTTAATACCAACATAATACCAACAGTCATTTTATACATCCCAGTTCCCTTCCCATCCAGTTTCCCTGTTCTACGACACACACCAGACCAGATAACAGAGACCAAAGGCGACTCAGAGCATTGGATTCTGTAGTAACTTCTCACAAGACTAGAGAGAAGTCCCCCACCAGATGGCAAGCCAGTCAATGTAGGACAGCTTGATCAGTCCCATAACCCTGAATATGACACTGTGTTTTATCGGTTGAATCGTTATGAGTATGCACATGCTCAGAAAAGCTCGCACAAACACACAAAACACCCCGAGGAGTGACTTACAAACAAAACTAGTTGTTCTGCAATACTGACATAAAGCCGAGACACCACTATTCCATTTTGGTTCTTCGCACTGCAATATTCCAGAAGTATCCGACAACAATTCCCCAGTTTACGTTCCAAACTCACTAAAGTATCTGACCACCTCATCACTGTGGAATTGAAGCTGATAAGTACTGAGTTTCCCATGGTACCTCAGGGCTGTGTTTGCATTAAATGGCCACACTAAACCTATTGAAGTCTGTGATACATTCCTGAGGTACTGCATAGGGAACCAGAGGAAACAGAGAGAGGCAATATTCTGATGGAAGTGAATATCATTCTGTGGACATCGGTTATTCATCATATGTCCATGGCTGTTGTAAAGCACAAGGCCATACACCTCAAAAGCCCACCCCATGACATCCCCAATCTCCATTTTGTTCAGACCGCTGTGGTAGTGAGCACATGGTATGACAAAGACAGGCCAAAAAATTACCATGGGTTCTCTTGCTTAATTGAACCCATATTACAGGGAGATTTCATGAAATATATCAACAATGGTTCAGCAAAGCTGGTGGCAGACTTGAATGCAAGGGCTTGCTCTATGGCCTTATTCCTCTGCTTTCTGCAACATATTCAATTTCAATATACACAAGGAAAAGTATACATTGCTGACTATCAAGATATGTTGTCTATTGAAATGTATAAAGTGGTATTGATACCCCTTTCTTTAGGAGCTAGGCTTTGGTTGACCAACCCCCAGATAATGGCAGAATCACTGTCAGTCCTTTGTTCTTTCAAAAAGAAAAATGTCCTTATCTTTTTTTAGGAAAGATAAAAAACTTTTCAGTCAAGGCAACATTGTAGAAGCATTTAAGAGATTTTCCCAGAAACATGAGTGTGGGGTGCCAGTGGTTCAGCCTGAAACTTATTTTGGCAATCTCTAACATCTCTTAAATATGATTGTTCAGTTGGTAGAAATGAAAAAAAGTGCCATCATTTCTGAACCTGACAGATAGAATAAGTCCAAGTAATAAATTTGTGCTTACAAAGGTATTATTTATGATCTGTCTCAAAACATAAAGGTTCAGACATCTTAGAGTATTACAATGTAACATCTTTGTGAGTTTATTAATTCTTCCCTTAACACTTGCAGGACTCTTTACATCTAGACCAGTTTTTTTCTTGATGGGCCAGCTACAATATTACGATGTGATGTTGATAGCAGCAGCATTCAATATGTGCCTCTGCATTGCTTGAATGGATGCACATTTTACACCCAATGCTATCTCCAGACACAGACATCAAATTTGAATGATATCAGATTGTTTAATGAAAGAATGGTGGTGATGAGTGAATGAAACTTACTACTAAAAAAGTATTTTATGCATATCAGGTAATGCCAACTGTACTGAAGAATTCTGCAGACACTAAAAATTATATTTTCCAACCATATTTATTTCTTCATGCTGATGTGCACACCTTTCTTCCAGTTCACCCAAGCAAAGAAGGGGTGTTCCCTGTCTATGCTGTAAGGTAAAAAACCATGTTTAGAATGAAAGACTGTACCCTTGCTTTTTGCCAGAACTGTTACACTGTATAAGTAAGACTGTTATTCACTTGGATTTAAGGACTATCCCTCTAACACCCTGAAGGTGGTTATGTGTTTGAAAGGACAAGGTGGTAACATCTACCATTGGCTTAGGTGGGCCAATTGAGACTGTCCTTGAAGGGATGCTTTGTCAGCTGCTTCTGGCTCCATTCATCTTTCGATGGAAGGATGGGTCAGAAGCATGTGACTGGGAGCAACAAATTTAATAGGATAATTTGTCAGCACTTGTGCAGGGTTGATCAAATTCAATGTGACAATTTGTCAGCAGGTTGTGCTGGGTTGATCAAATTCAATGATCGAATTGCTGGGGACAATTTGTCAGCAGGCTGTAATGTGTGGATCATATTCAATGAGATTTTCAGGATGAACAGGATGCTTGCTACTGAATAAGAATATAAATGTTGTGCCATGTGGAAAAACCAATGTAATGAAGAAGTAGGAAGGGGCATATACTTCAACCTTATTCTATTTTTTTTGCAAATTGCTAACAGTATTGAAGAAGCCCATGATGAATCAAAACACTCCTTACTTCATCTGGGCAATCTCCAGCTTCTTTCTGCCATATTGGCACCACAAATTAAATGGTTAATGGAGATAGCAATATGTTTATGACAGCAAACTATTTTCCTATAATATCCATGCACTTTCACTTCAATTCTGACTATGTAGTAGTGTTACATTTGACATTTCTTCTCCATGCTCAGAGCATATGCTGCATATGACCTTCTTTAAATACTGAGTGGGATTTCAAACTTTTCTTAATGCCCAACCAATACCTTCCCATTGGTAAGTTTTATGACCTTGTGTTACAGCATAGCTGAGACTGCAAAGTTCCAGAGAAACTGATTCAGGCAAGGCTAGATCAACTCTGGAGTTATGCTGGCAATATGACAGATGAAATCATTTGTCAAGAACTGCTGAAGGAGTTCGATACCATGAAATACACCCTGGGGCATGTTCTTTTACCTTCATTCCTGGAGTCTACTAAACTGTCCTCTAGGCTGACCACCTTCAAGCACATGAGGGCATGAATGGGGTATCTTACTGTCCACCAGCAGAAACACACTGTGGAATCAATTAGTGGAGATTTGGCAGCCTTGCATGTGAGGTTTCCAAAGGCTGGCATCTTCAAACTCCACAAGGCTCTGATGACTGAAAAAAAAATTTGCATATCAAGGCAAGCTCTTCTGTCATAGTGTTTCTTTGCAATTCTCATTTTATTGCAGACAAAGGGTGACCGAAAGGGTCCACCTAATGGAGCCTGATGCAGCTGCAAGATGACTACAAAATCACATGATGCAGAAGGTTTTTTACAGTGGAGGGGTGAACGATGTTTGGTGCTTGGACCAGCATGACAAGTGGAAGTACAAGTTTGGTCTGTGCTTGCATGCATGTGTAGATCCATTCACTGGTGTGCTCCAGTGGTTGAAGGTGTGGTGGACGAATTCAAACCCAGTACTCATCTGCAATTTCTATCTGGATGTTGTGGAAAAATATGGTTGTGTGCCCACTTTCCCTTCTTATGTTCCTTCACATTCTGAGAGACTTTTTAGATGGGCCAGTTTTTACACAAAGTGATATGGGTAACAAGAATGCTGGGGTAGCCCATGCACACACTTACTTGCAACATTCAGCTGATCCAACACTGGTTGATTCTATTCAACATCACTGGAAATGTGGCACAAAAAATTTTCCATCAGAGATTGTGTGGAGCATATTCCAAAGGACATTCACATATGGATTTGAGGGACTCCTGCAATATGGTGTTGAGCAAGGATGGTATGATCCAAACATTTCCTTGGATGTGTGAGTTTTAATTTTAAATGGATTGCATCTGTTTGATAATGATACCCTGCAGTTTAGTCTTTCACTATATCTTCATTCCATGGCTCCAGCATGAATTTGATCTATATTTGTTCAAAAACAATACACACAAAAAGAGACATAACCCAAAAATTGCACAACCAAACAGAGTGCCCCTCTTGATCCAGGAGGCACCAGAACTTTTTGATGCTGAGGATCTTAAGGTAATTTGTGCAATCTGGCACTGGCAAAGTTGTATTTTACATTTTCACAGGTCAAATTTTGTGATGAATCCATACAAATCGCCAGGGAACTTTATGCCCCACCTGACCATCCGGTGTTGAAGCTTGTTCCAGATGCTTTTCTGATAGATGCCATTTGATTTATGAACAAGTTGGGTAATCCTGAAATCAGCCAGAATTGTGTCTGGAATGTCTATCTTGCCTTGAGGCAGAAATTTTATGACACAGAATTTCAACAGCCACCACCTGCCAATTTACACATTCAGCCCTCCATAGGTAAATAAATTCATTTTCTATGTGGCATTTTGATATTCAGGCCATACTCTTTAGGTACTATAGTTTCTGAAAATCAAGTTTCTGATGAAGAGGATGACAGTGAAGATGATTTCAATATGACTGGGGAGGCACCAATTATTGTATTATCTAATGCTGAATTTGCCCAATATGTGAACTAATGGTATTTGAATGAAAAAATATATTCAGTTTCTTTGTAGTTTTGTTGTCATGATTTTGAATGATATTGAAAGTCTTCTCTGCTCAAATATCTCAACCCTTAAATGCACTTGTATCAAAAGTACTTGAAAGTTGCTTAAATGTACCAAGAAAAAAACAAATTTGGTATTCTTGCCTAATATGGAAAATATGACAAAGCATGCTTCTGGATGTTCCTGATGTGAAATTGACCTTTCAAACAATTACCATCATATCAAAGGTACTGTCGTCAAAAAAAACACTCTAGTAAGTTCCCAATATAAACAACTTATAACCTCCTATATGTAATTGGCTTTTACTTAACTTATTTACTTATGTTTTTTTGTCTCTAGATGACAAGGAAGCCAAGGTAGTTGGCTATACTGGTGCCAAAATGTCATGCTTAGTGTGGTCTCTTCCTATTATGTGTGGACGATTCCTTCTGACAGACATGGACCCTGACAAATGGTTCAACATGCAGGGCAAGTCTAGTGACCAACAGAGAGAAATCATAGAGTTTGGCAAGGCCATGGGATGAACTTTGAAGACTTTCACTGATGAAAGTTGGAAGGAGTCTGACTCAAACTGGAGTATTGACTCCATTGTCTCTAAACAAGGACATGGTGGCACAAACCCATTTTCAAACCAAATTGATATGCTTGTACTGATCAAGGTGATGGACATTGCTGCAGGACTTCTTAGATTACCAAATCGTTCTCATTACCTGTGCTTCTCAAAACCAATAAAATTACAAGCTGTTCAAGCTGGGGTATGTTTACCTTAGACCTGTGGTGAACTTTTCTGATCAAGTACATCAGTATCTGAAACAACTAGACAACTGGCCACAAAAGCTGTGGGACCTCGATATTTCACTTTACATGTATAACAATTGCCCTTTACCTCTTCCAGTCATAGGGCCAGAGGCAACTGTAGAAGAAGTCATTCTCCAAAATGATGTCTTTCTTCTTGTGAATCACTGGAAACATGAAACAGCAATGAGTTGGTTAAAGATGTTGTCCCTTTTGGATGGTGTTGCCCTCCATATCATGAGTAATGTGTTTTGTGAGTAATCCTAAAATGTTGTGTTTTTTTGCACATACTGATGCCTGTTCAGCATGGTGGTGTCAAAAAGATGTCTTTGTGGCAAAGGTAAAATAACTTTGTATGGGATATCAACTATTGCTCATGTCATTGAAGTTTCACTGAAAAGCATTTTGCACATGCCAATATAAAAATGATCATAGATGAGGATGAAACTATGAAGTCACTTAAAGACAGTCTCTCTTGTTGGAAACAAGCATTTGTGAATGCTGTGGTGATTTCCCCACTTCTGCTCATATTGGGAAAAGGACCCGGTCACATGTTGGGAGCTACACAAGCCCTACAAGTATGAAGTTTCTTAGCTAGTATTTGTTGTCATTAAATTCCCCACAGATAGGCACATGAATGAGCTCCATGGGGAAGCCAGAGTCACTGCTTCATGTTGAAGAACTGCTCTGGAGAATGATTATTGGCATAGCTTGGGGCTGTTGGATGAGCGAAAAGGGGCTAAAAACATTTCTGCTTCAAGTGCAACCAATACTTGCAGAAATAGAAATGATGGAGAAGGACATGGGGGATCAGGAGCTGCAAATTGAGGGTGAATGGAATGACCATGTCTGGTATCAGGAGGCCATGAAATTTGCACAAGTCAACCCAACAGATGGATTGTCAAAGAAAGTGTGAACTGCTACTTGTGAATGGTTATCTAGGACAAAAGATTGGAATTGTCGAGCACTTGAAATTGACTCTGTCAAGCAAAGGAGAGGATGGTCTTCCTCTCATCCTCCAACATGACAGATGCCTTCATGGCAGAGGTCAAAGAGTGTTCTGTCTTGGGTTCAATACTCATCTCTGCCATTCCCCCTTGACAATGTTCTCAAAATTCACCAACAACTCTCATACCTGGTAGACTGTTGGGGCCACAACAAATTTTCCGACTTTTTGGATGAAAAGACCAGAACAGCACCTTGGAGCATTCCTGCAGGTGTACCACCTGTGACTGTTGAAGATGTCAATCTGATGTCTGTTGAAGAGATAATTGTTGGCAGTCTGCCTGTGAGTCAGGGACATGATGAACTCCCCCTAAATGATGCAGAGAAATGATACCACGACGAACAATTGAACCAAGACAAGAATGGGAATTGGAGAATGCTGATGTTGATAGCCCCTCACTTGTGAATCACAGGGAAAGCAGTTTCTGTCGAATCTAGAAAATGTGGATGCAGTGAAAGTCCAGAAGTGACCGGTCACTTGGCAAAGAAAGTGAAATTTGATCTTTCTCGATCCCCAATCCCAATTCATTCTCCAATTGTGTGGATAGAATCACTGAACAGTTATCAGACCTTTGATTTGTTCCCACTAATCTCAAATGTGTGTGGTCAACTTTTTTACTTCTTACACTTTTCAATATTTAAAACCTCTAGGAAAAAGAAGACCATGTGTGATAGATGGTTGGAACAAATGTGTCATGCCAGACCATCCATTAGACAGAAATCCAGAAACAGGTGAATCCAAGAGTTCATCCAGGATTGTGAGGTTGTCTGAAGCAATCACAATGTCCAATGTCGAAGCAACATTGACAACCTTTTGCAACTACCACATCTTGGTTCGGAAGACTCAATATTCTCAGCCAATGAAATGGTCATTGATGAGCCTTACAACAGTAGGAAGCCTCAATGCACCAAGAGATGTCCAAGGTTAGTGAATTCATCTCATAGACACCAACAGAAAATAATATCATTCAACAGATCATCAGTTGAGAGGAGAAGATGGAACAGAATCCAGGATCCATGTGACAATGTCCTTAAGGGAAATTTATCATGAAGGTCTGAAACCAGAAGGTCATGTCTTGAATGCTCTTGACCTTCCATGTACTACTTCTGGTTTTGAATACAACTGTCTACTGTAAGTATTTGCCAGATCTCCTTTCATTATACCCTCAAGACTGCTCTAGTATGTTATCGAACCACCACTGAGCATTTGAACAAACATCTGATATGCTGGAGGATATATTCGATGCCATGTATCCAACCTCTGAGACAAGCTTCTGGCTTGTGGCTACCAAGGGTGCAATCAGTCACATTCATTGTGATTGCCAGGGTGTTGGTATGGCTGTTGAGGTCATCTCTGGGAGGAAGTTGTGGTACATTTTCTATCATTGTGGTAGTTCACCACAAGATAGCTACATCAAAGAGTATATGAATGACTGGGAACCTGGTTTTGTTCCTAGTCCTGACAAATGGGTCACCAAGGTGATACTACTGGAGCCAGGTTCAGTATTGTCAGCATGCCACATTTAACATCTGGAATATACTAATACTCTTGCAGTTTTATGCATCCAGATACTCACCATGCCATCATAACACTTGAGAACTCAGTTGCAAGAGGACACCATTTATATGTGATGACTATGATCAGCAAATCTGTCAGTGGCTGGGTTCACACCTGCATGCTCAAATATGACATAATGAATACTTTGCATCCCTGGCTCCATGAACTCATCCTCCATATGATGTGCTACTACTACTGCATCATGACTCAGCCTTCAGATGACACATCACCAAGTAAGTCATACTGATTTCTGGCAACTTTCCTGTCTCAGTGTTCCAGGTGTATGTTATGCAGATGCTCCTCAAATGACAAGGGATGGCATACTCAACATAATTGTGGTGGGCAACTTTGCCATATTTTCTTTGGCATTGGCTCCCTGCATTGGAATGGGTGATGACTCCAAGACAGCCATTGTTACAGCAATTGGAGCCTACTTATCACTCATCATGCACTTGAAAAAACATGTCAGGTTGATATATCCCTCCCTTGAGGTGGATGTTGCCAACAAGTCACAAGTCTGCCTTTGGTCTATGGATGTAGGAGAATTTGCTGCAAGTTCAGCAGCTTATTTTGGTTGGTCCTTGATCTATTATGCTGAGGCTGCCCACAAATTGGTATGATTGAACCAGGATCGTGAAGAGTTATGTGTGTTGGGGCATGTGAGGGGGGAGGTTAAAAGAGCACTGAAGACTTATTTGCACATTGACCTCACTGATGAATTTTTGAAAGCCTTTGTCAGGGAAAAGAAGTGCCTCCATGTCTGTCCTGACTTTGATGTTCGGCATCAGAAAGAGATTCTGGGTAAGTGAGATTTTGAATTGTCACCCCCATATTTATGAACAAATTAGATTTTTCCTACTACAATGATTAGGTTCATGGAAGACAAACAAGTGTTGAACCTGTGTTCAGCAACATCGAGGATGAAGAACAGGATGAAGAACAGGATGAAGAGCAAGATGAAGAACAGGACAAAGTACAGGATGAAGAGCAGGACAAAGAACAGGTTGAAGAACAGAATGGAGAGCAGAACGAAGAGCAGGATGAAGAGCCGGATGAAGAGCAGGATGTTGAAGAGCATGCAAATGATCATGAGGATGCAGAGCAGAATGATGAGGTTGTCAAACAGCAGAGCAGTTATGCAGGTGAATCTTCATCAGAATATAGTTCAGGGGACAATTGAGCTGCATTGTAACATTAATTTCATCATATCCTAAACCATGCAGGATAAATATGGTTCTTCATTTGACAGGAAAATCAATTTGTTTCTTCCTACACTTCTTGCAAACTTATGAGATATAAGAAATATGTTAATTTCTGTGTCAGACTTATTCTCATGGCTAAATAGTTGAATGAAAGGTAGTACACAAAACAATCTTTGTAGTCTGATTAGTTCTAACATTGGTAGTTTGTTCAAGTTTACAACAAAACATGATGAATGGAATGTTGATAAGTACTGAAGTGCACTGGTCTTCCAACAAACTCAATGGGATACTTGGACTGCTACTTGAGCTGTGCTGATCAAATTTGATGGGATGCTTGGTCAGCTACTTTGGGGCTGGTGCTGATCAAATTTGATGGGGTGCTTGGTCAGCTACTTGGGGCTGTGCTGATCAAATTTGATGGGATGCTTGGTCAGCACTTTTGGGCTGTGCTGATTAAATTTGATGGGAGACTTTGTCAGCCCAGCTGAGATTGCCATCTTTGAGTGCATTGATGTCATATAGAAGGAATATCCATTTACATTCATAATTCTTGAAGATAAAAATTTCCAAAAGTCTCAATAATTGTACTTTTATTTCATTTACCACCCACCCCTGCCCCACTGCACAAAATGGTCTTAATAATTATGCTATTATGCAGTGTGTAGAATTTTTCCAGGGCAGAAGATCTACTTTCTTTTTCTGCATGCAGTCATTTGGTGGCTTAACAACAAGGGAATAAGATATGCCAGGCCCTTGGGGAGCAGGTGATGTCTGGAAATAGCATTAAAGTTCTCACAATTTAATGGGAACTAGCAAAGAAATTTTAGATTTCTTGGGTGATTCATGCCTTTAATCTGGGAACAAAACTCATTCAGAAATGACTTATTTATTAGATATACCATCATATTGGCAAAGGGTAAGGAGCCAATTCTTAGGCCTCTGCAGACTCACCAAGACCATTTGGCCACATATTAGCCAGTACCGAAGCACCACTCCATTCAGGAGGATGGGTAGTAGCAAAGAAATTTCAGATTTGCTCATCTGAAGGGTTTTGCTCAAGACACTCAAGCAATTCATTTCACCTAACATTTATTTATAGCCTTCAATCTTTTTTTCATGTGTAACAAATTTCATGTACTATAACTCATTCCTTAATACAATTGGGCCTGCAAAAGTAGCTTCCATACCCAGAGGAAAACAAAGCAGATGTTACATATCAATGAAGTATTTGTCTTTACAGGCAATGGGGTTTCTTTGGCTGTACTACATCATCATCATCTTCATCCCGTATATCTGCCACTTCCAGCCCTCTCTTGGAACCTAAGGACTTCTTTGACCTTTCTTCATGAACCACCTTGTCTGCCTTGCCCTTGCCATCATAAGCAAATGAAAAGTCATCCCACAATTTTGCACCAGGGATGACAATACGCTGGCCTCGTTTGCTACAAAAGATGCATTGGCTTGGAATCACAAGGTCTGGCTTGTCATCCTTTGTAATCTAAGAAGTGTTACTTGTCAGTTTCATATTAAAGAGGATCAATGCAAACTCACAGTACACCGCGTTACCATTGAGCACTGAAATAAGGTGTCTGGATGATATGTTGTCCTTATTCTGAAATGACTAAACTCCACAGGGCTTCTTTCCCCCCTGAGTGCGAACCAAGGACCTCCATTACTTCTTGTTGACCCATAGGTCATTCCCACCTTGTGACGCCCATATTCATTCTGCTCCACTGGTCTGAAAAATGAGAAAGAACATAGGATCCACTCAATGGATTCCAGTTTTGTCTCTGATGCAACGTTCATACCGAATGCGGCCTTCAGCTGTCCATTGGAACCAAGGACAAGCCTTATAAGGTCCCAAAGCAATTTTTCACGCCTTTCAGTGTAGGCTATCTCTATGGAGACAGTTGGTTGATCACTTGCTTTCAATTTGGAATCTTGTCGATCGATGATGTTCAAGTCAGGGGTCTTTTTCCCATCATGGATCATGAGATCGTGTCCAGAGAGAAAGATATCGGTTTGGTTGTTCAGGTCGGCATGTACCATGAACAATTGGAGGAAGGTATCATGTATGATGGTGGGCAATGTTACAATTGCTTTTCCATTGATGAGCTCCCATCTGATGAATCCTGTCAAGGAATGCTCTCAGATTAGGAAGATTACTCACTGTCCTTTTATTATGGTTGTGATGGTCTCATAGTTTTGAAAGAACCAATCAGCCTCTTTCTGACTGAGGGAAATCTCGAGGGTTTCACCGGACTTGGCATTTTCGACGTTTTGGAGCCAACCGTTGACCCTTTTGGGAGTGTTTGTGAGTCCTGCCCATGTATCGGTTTCTGGCGATTTCACTGGCGGTTCCTGGAGGGTATGGTGGGCTGTAGTGACTGCTTTGGGGCGGGTTGAGACGTGGTAAGGGTAATAGTACACTGGAGACCCAGAGTCATAAAGTGCAGCCATTTCTGTGATGATGGTTGAAAGATAAGATGCCACCTCATTCTAAGAATGTTTCATTATTCCATGTGACTGAGCCTCACTCTGGGCTAAAAATAAAAGGAGATGTACAGTCTACTCCCTCATAACCCATACCTATGGGATTTGAGGGGTATGAGTTAAGAGGGACTCGACCGTATGGGTTCATTGAATTCTTACAAAGAAAGAATTTCAGCTCAAAATTAATCATACTCCATCACGGATCCATCCACACAAGCTCAGACTGGAAATAGGGACAGGCACAAAACTGTCCTACTGGAATTTTGCTTGAGAACAGTAGGACATGCTGCTTCGGTCAGTCCTTTACTTCTGAGAAGAAGTTATCACTCACATTCAATTCAAGTCAAGACAATTGATGTTCTGCAAGGCTGTGAATACAGTTAAAGGGGTATTTATTGTCATAACCATATACAGCTTATAGTCTTTACAATATTTATTCCGTCAAAAGAACTATTATATAAATATTGTTAAGGTTTTTGTAAATTATTTCAGCATATAAAATATTATTAAGTAAAAGTGTTAGTGGGCAGAAAGATAATGCATTATAGAAATTTCCATAAATGGAAGTAATGGGGTATGAGGGGTTCTAAGGCACCACCTGTCGATCAATGAGCGTACCAGTCTTGCTTGCCATACTTTTTCGATGCCAAAAATATATTTCCCAGAGTCGAATGGACAAAGACAATGGGGCAATCATGAAAAACTCCACATTATAGTAACAAAAATCATGACATTCATCACAAAACAACACAAATTCATGCTTTAGCAGCATCGAGAAACACAGAATTAGTTATTCCAATCACACTGTTTCACACTAGAACCCTGCTATTACTTGGACAACAAAGAAAACATTCCCCAAATTCACCAGAATGGATTAATGACGAGCTCACACACCATTATCCATCCAGGAATATTTTCTAAAGTCCAAGGTTACCAGGCATCACATTCCTTAATTCCAGATTCATCCTCAGAAAATCTTACGAGTCGAAATCCACTCAAGAATATTACTGGCGAAATCCTATCTTTAAAGGATGTAGCAAGGTGTGGACACCAAGTCCAATCACTCAGGATCACACAAGTTGTGACAACAAAAATATATAATACATTGGTGGCCCCTCAATGGTAGCTGAATATACACTACAAAAAGTAAAGCCCAAAGGCAAGCGACATGCTACAGAATTAAGGGCAAAAAGGCCAACAACTATGCTATAATAAACTGTTCAAGAGGACTACTGCCAAGACCATTGGGTTTGCCTGGCAAGCTCTGGGTTCCCCAATCCATCTGGCTCCTCTGGTCCTTCCTCATCATCCGCTTCTTCCTCTTCCTCCTCACTGGACTTCTCATCGCTATCTTTGGCAAGCTTGGCCTTGAGGGCCAAGACGACATTGTTTTGCTCTTGAAGCTTGGGGAGAATATCTTGATGTGACTTCAGAAGGGCATCGAGAGCCTCACGGTGATATGCTGGGTATCAGGCTACCCACAAATTTTGCAAAAATAAAGCATTATTTGCGATCTAATGCTGTATTGAGGGCTATAGTGGAGACTTCACACTGATAGCTTACTACTAGATTGGTTGTTGAGTTAACTGGAGTCAAAACGGACACAGGGACGGTACCTGGATGGGCCAACCCTCTATGCCTTTGAATCAGAAGACTATTCCCCACCTAAACAGACACACTAAGTCAAATCTAGGGGACACAGCCATGACAGTAGACCAAACATGAAGTAAAAAGAACATCTAGATCAGTCTCTAAGTCCTCACAACAAAAGATAACTTATGAAAAGGACCTCTACCAAAGTCAGGACAAAACCTAAGGTCGTTGTCTATGATCTAGACCACCTGACGGCATTGCCCACAACCCTAGAAGATAAAAATAGGTGTACCAGGCATCGAGATGTTTGACGCGATTGATTCGCGATCATGGAATACAATCTCGGTACCCTCGATCGATCTAGGAGATTGGCAGTCACCTCAGCAACTTGTGCACTGCTGTGAGGAATGAATAAGGAAGCCATGCAGCTCTCCGAGATTGAATAACAGAGGACCTATGGACCAGTGGGGCACTCCTAGATAATAGAATAAACTGCAGGAGCTCCATGACAATGAATAAATGTCTCGGAATCACACAATCCTTGAAAATACATGACTCATTGTTTGTAAAATAAAGCTTGTATCATACCATAAAGACCTAGATACAAGACCCCTATACCTAGATGTAGAATACTATAAATTACAGCCATCTAGACACATAACAGCAGGAAAGCATTTCCCCTCGTTTGTGCTAGTGGCTCATAGCTACCAAGTCAAATAAAGGATTTTATAAGTGCACGTCCTCGACTGCATGAATAAGTTTTACAAAGTCAACCAAGTGAACAGCATCGATCTAGACGAAGTGGAAAAGCCTAGAGAACTTAGAATTTGAACAATTGAAGAGTCTGTGTGCTCTAGAGTCTGTGTACTCTTTGCAAGTCTGTGTACTTGAAGTCAGGATCTGTGTATCCTTTGTAGAAGTCTGTGTGCTTCTTTGTCTCAAGTCTGCAAACTTGTGTAGTCGGAGTCTGCGTGCTCTTTGAAGAACCAGTGTGTTCTTTGATTGTGTCAGTTTGAAAGTAAATCTAGATCAGCTTTTTAGTGCCTAGACGAAGTTATCTGAGTCTAAACAACTCAAATATACCTACAAAAATCCCTTTGCACTTATACCTCGCTGTCGTGATAGTGTATCTTGTGTAAACATTTACAAAGCCTTGAATAGAAGTTGAATTTGAGACAAAACTATCAAATCTTGGTTAAGAGTGCTTCTACCATACTCCACCTCGAACTTAATTGGTGATTTTGAGTGTGTGTGTGTTAGAGTGAGAGATAGACTCTAGATTGACGATCTAGAGTCAGGTTTCTTTTTGCGCACTACCTGTCACCGAACACATCAACGGATTGGGTGCTCAGAAGAAGAAGCTAGAGAAAAGAGAAGTAAAGAGAAGAAAGAAAGAAAGAAAAACTTACTGGAGGCCACAGGACCAGAAGCAAGGCAATGCTCTGAGGGATTGGTGACAGGAACTCCATTGACAGTACATGACTGTTTTGCATAAATACAGCGAACACAGACAAAGGTGGGAGTCAGAGATCGTCAGCAATGGGTATCATGCTCCTGACACCTGTTGCAAGCATCGGAATACTGGAAAAAGGATCAGTACAAGACACAAACGAATAGGAAAAGATATGTATGTGTTCACCAACAAAATGGGCCAAGTGTTTACCCCAAAGACGTCCATCAATTTCGATGAAGTTCCCAAAATCCCTATCGACAACTAAAGCCCCAGCAAACTTATCCCCAGGGATTACTTGCTTGAGGCCAGTAGAAGGGACCACCTCACCAAAACCGCTGCCAGAAATACCTATATCTTTGCTGGGTGGATGAGCAAAAGGGTGGCCAGGCCTACGACAGATAGGCATAGGACGAACGACTAAAAGAAGTCAACAAAAGAAAAAGAAAATAGAGAAAAGAGACATACCATCATCCCCAGAATTGGCGACAGCTTTCCCAGCTACCTTGCCTCTTTTAGCGGCCTCTTCTTCTTCAGCATTCCCCTCGAATTCTTCATGTTTCCTCTTGTGAAGCTGGTGAAGATTTGACAGTTCCATTCGTATTGGTCCTTGATGAGGGAGTGGATGAGAACTAGAAGCTTCAGGAGAAGCAGCATCCTCAGGATTGGCTGCCTTTTGAGCTTTAGTGGCAGCCTCGTTGTCGGCCCTATGGTTGAAATTGTCTCACACTTTTTGTCGTTGCTCTTGGATGCTTTGAGGTAGCATGTGAGCCAGTTCGTTATGAGGCTTTTGTCCTAGAACCAGAGACTTTGGGGAGATAGCCTTCTCCCTTCGTCGACGAAGATGTAGCTTTCCGGGATGGGGATGACCAGGCATGCTAATGGCAAAGGAAAGCGAAGGATCCGAAGGAGGGGTGAGATTGGAAGTCTCCTCAATACCGGAAGGTAGCATGTCCTCGATGACTGGAGGAGTCGGAGCCTTTGCTGCGACCTGGGCTCAAGTCATCGAATGAAGGACCTTATCTAGAAGAAACTTGTTACCTAAACAAAAAGAAGAAGCAATACCAGGTGCTTACCATGAGTAGAGGCCTGCACTACAACTCTCTGCTTGGAAGAGGCCTTGGGAGACTCCAGGAGAGTTGGTTGCCCAAACAAAGGAGGTTCCAGAATTACTGCTGCTGAAGCTTCAGCCTCCTGGGCTTCATTGTTCTCAATGACAGCTGGAGTAGCAGCGACAGTAAACAAAGGTGGAATTGTGATCATCAAAGGGGAAGGCCTAGGAACGAAGGTGGTAGGAAGGTCGTCGTCTGCCATTGAGTCAGGATGGACTAGAAAGGACAAGATGTCAGGACACAGCAACAAGGAAGAAGAAGAGAACTCACTGTCAAATTTGGATCAAGACAAGACTCGAGGCATCAAAGTCACTGATGAAACTAGCCTCAGACAGAGGTCCACTGCAGAAAGAGAAGTGGAAATACTGGCAGAGACCCTACCAACAGGTGTAGAAGACCTCAGAATTACCGGTGCTTGTTGGCTAGCCGCAGGAGAAGGTGGCATCTTGACAAGATCAGAAGGACCTTGTGTAGCCCCAGACACAGGAGGAGTTGATGATAGTGGGATTACAGGGCTGGATGCAACCACCATGCGGATGACAGGAGTATCGCAGACTAGAGAATCATCTTGAGAGACAGAAACGGGTGCCCCAGGTTTGACAGTGTTCGAAGGGACAAGTGGTGTGGAAGTAGCCCCAGGAAGGGCATCCCCTGGAAGACCATCGTCGGTTGGGATAATGGTCATACTATGACCATATGCATGCTAAAGCAGAAATTAGAAAGAGAAGGGAGGAAAAGGGTCAAGCAGACGCACCACTCTCAAAACCATCTTGTTGTACTCAAACTTGTTATCCTTCATGGCATCCATATTGATACCTTCAAAAACACGGATGAAGGCAAACTCGATGTCCAACCAGTCCGACCTCTTAATACCAGTGACCTTCCATGTCTGACAACACATAGACCACTGCAGATGGGAGTCATATACCCAACGATCAATGTTATGATCCTCCGGCAGGTGCTTGGTATTGTACCGAAGGATGGTGGCCACTAGTTCGTACATATTCAAGGTGTCGTTGGCATCAGTGAAATGAACCTTGGTCAAAGAGGTTGAAGCCTTAGCAGGGGAAGGCATGGTTTTGATAGGAGAGGTGAACATGTCAAGGGAATGATCTTGGGTAGAAAAGAAAGCAATGGAGAGTCGAGATGATGCAGGAGAGGCAACAGAAAATGACGAAGTCACCCAGAATACCGATGCCAATCCCAACATTCCACAGGGCACAGCATGGCCCATGCACTAGCCAATGGCGACATAGCAAAGCTGGCGATCCTCATCGAAGACGACGATCTCAGACAAGAGGAAGAGGCAGCACTATATTTAGTGAATGCCAGACCAGCATTTGCTTCCCAGAAGAGGAAGCCCACAAGGCCATGTGACACTTGCCAAATCGAGCCATTTTGTCACACACTAGTTTGACATTATGTCACTAGAGTGACATAATGAAAGTTTAGGGGGGATGATGAGCCTCAGGGCTCTGTATGCTCCAATTTCACAGATTTATCCCTTTAGCAGACTTTCAGCAAACCAATGATTCCACACAAGCCCATATATACTTTATAGGGCTTTTGCGATGCTTTCCTGACACCAACACCTTGGCAATACTCCGAAAACTCCATTTTTGACCTAAAGCCATGGATTTAGCACCGCCATTACCAAAATAGGACCTAGAGCACATTGCCAACATCTCCAGCATTGCCACATCAAAGTGCAAAGGTGCAGCCACACAAGCAGAGCTTCTCAACATTGATCCAGCGATCATAGGGGCTTCATCACAGCAATTTGATGATTTCCACAGCATGAACACCCTTTGGTGACTTCAGAATTAATTGGTTATTGCTGTATAACCACGAGATGTCGATGCACATGATACTTTGGCGGTACTCAGTCATTCCTGATGAGTATTCTCAACTCCGACACTATGAATAAGGCATAATCTAATGCTGGAACTATGAAAATCAAAGGTGCAGACATGAATAAGACAATGCACAAGACCTCCTGTATAGTCAGAAGGTCAGAAACACATATGCTAATGCATAGCCCTTCAGATATACCACAAGGATGCCATTTATTTATATCTTACCATATAAACATGGTAATTTCATACTGTACACTAGTTACTCTCTCTATTCTGTTCCCCCACATATACACCTCGACTCGTTTTACCTCAGTAACTCACCCAGCCTTGACAATACCGATAGTACACATTTAATAGCAATTTTGTTCACCACAAAGCCGAGCTTGATGTAGTTAAAGCCGAGATGCTTCACCATCATCCATCAACCTAAAACCTTGACTTTCATCATTGCTTTACTTCGTTACTGGCATTTGCTCAGTGTTAGTAAGTGATAACCGTGCAGTACTCACCTCTTTTAGTTTTATAGGAAAGAATTAGCTTCAATTTCACAAGATCAGATTAGTTTTACCAGTTTTCATTTTCACAAGACATTAGTGAACCCATTTGGGCATCAAGAGCAGATGAATAGTATTGGATAGTTGTAGGGCAGCTCTATTGTGAGCATTGCAAGGATAGGTTTTGAACAGATTTAGTATTGACAGATTGACAGATATAGGGCAGCTCTATTGTGAGCTTTGCAGGAAATAGTATTCACTAGTTATAGGAATCAATTTGACAAGAGATAGGACCAGACAAAGGAAACAAAGTATAGTTTTGACAGAGATTGACAGTTTATAGGAATTAGGGTGAACAGAATTGTCACAGATAAAACCAAGGAGACCAGAAATAAAGACGAGACCTGCTATTGCACTGCCATAGCCACAGAAACATCGGCACAGACCCATACCGAGACAATTAGAAGCTCATTTAATACCAACATAATACTGACAGATGTTTTACACATCCCAGTTTCTTTCCCATCCAGTTTCCCAGTTTTACGACACACACCAGACCAGATAACAGAGACCAAAGGCGACTCAGAGCGTCGGAATCTGTAGTAACTTCTCACAAGACTAGAGAGGAGTCCCCCCCCCCCAAAGATGACAAGCCAGTCAACATAGGACAGCCTGATTCGTCCAGTACCAAATACATATAGTGTTTTGCCAGTGGAATCAACATGAGTACAGAGGTACTCAGAAAGCTCATGTACAAACAAACAACACACCTGAGGAGTGACTTATGAACAAAACTAGTTGTTCTGTAATACTGACACAAAGCCAAGACACCACTATTTCCATTTTGGTTCTTTGCACGGCGATATTCCAGAAGTATCTGACAACTATTCACCAGTTTACATTTGGAGATCACTAAACCATCTGATCACCTCATCACCAGTGATGACAGAGAAGCACATGGAAGGTGTGCTCTCCCAAAAATGATGCTCAGAAATAGCACATGCTGCTCAGAAATATAAAAAGGACTCTCTGCTAAACAGGCAGTGACTCAGTTGGACTCAAATCCGATAGCTGGACCAAAATGAGTCAGAATGATGCTGGATGGAGGCATTTTGGACATGCAGGAATAGCACTCAATGGTGCATGGACCTTTACCCAATATGTAGATCCAATTGGTAATGGAGAGCGCATATAAATACGGTAGACACACAGTAGTATAGCAGGTTCCCAGCTGGTGCCCACTGTGTAGTGTGTAAGCAAAAGTTGACTCTCAGCTTGGTGCAGGGGGAGACTTCGAATATAGAGATTGGTTCACAGCAGTAAAAGCTCTGTGTGAAGTGTGATCAACTCTAAGTTCATCTAGGGGATGTGTGGGAGGCCAGAGCGCTTGCACTCTCATGTGTGAAGGGTTTTGGGTGATGCGTGAAGCTACAGTCAGCAGAGGTTCAAACCCTTTGGCTTGTGGGACGGTGTTATTGTGTTTTTGGGTTTCTCTGACTTGGCACAGGTTCAAACCCTGTGGAGTTACAATCGGTTAGGAAGCTAGAGCGCATTGGTTCAAACCCAGTGGCTCTTGTGGATTGGATTTGGGAGTGTCTCTTGGAAGAGTGCATTGTGTTTGGGTTAGTTTTGTGTGTTTTAAGGGTGAATTGTGTTGTGCTCTGCATCTGGGATGGTGCACTTGTGATATTGCCTTGAGGCCTGGCAACAAAGTTGCCACCTCTTGTAGCAAAAGTCTTTAGACTTAGAGAAGTCTAGAAAATCAGAGAGCGCACCCATTTAAAATGTATTTGAGATCCTAGAACCCGTCTTATCAATTCCACTGCTTGCTTCTATCGCATTATAATCCCCCATGAACTAAAGAGTGTGTGGTTGTTGTGTGTGGTTGTAGCATTGAGGGTTAGAGTGTGATCCAGAGTCTGTAGTCTCTGCTCGCATTTTGAGTCCTTTCTGGCTGCATGCAGTGACTTGCCTCTTCAGCATCGACATGATTACAGGCCTACCAGAGTCAGATGGCCAAGATGCCATCCTCCTGATTGTTGACCGATTCTCCAAGGAGATCATACTGATCGCATGCACCACTGAGCTATCCTCTGAAGGATGGGCCAAGATACTATGAGACCACGTCTATGCATGGCACAGAATGCCACAAAAGGTCATTAGTGACTGAGGACCTCAATTTGTCTCGAAGTTTATCAGCGATTTTTACAAACTACTTGACATCCAGGGAAACACATCCACTGCCTACCACCTGCAAACCGACGGCCAAACCAAACATGCCAACCAGGAGGTGGAGAAGTATCTATGCCTCTTCATTAACTACCGGCAGGATGACTGGCCTGAATGGCTTCCCCTCACCGCCTTCCAACACAATAATTGCATCCACTCTGCAATGGGCAAAAGCCCATTCTTTGTTAACCATGGCATCCATCATTGGACAACCATTACTAACACACATCGCCCTAGGAGAACACCAGCTGCAAATGACTTCACTGACACCATGGCAAAACCAAAGCCGCACTTGAAAAGGCCACAGAATGGATGAAGACCCAATACAATGTGAGAAAGCGAGATGTGATCACCTACAATGTCAGTGATAAGGTCTGGTTGGACATGACAAACCTCCACCTACCATGGCCCAAGAAAAAGCTCGATGATAAACAAGTCAGGCCCTTCATCATCACCACCAAAATTGGTGCCTCCACATACAAACTTAAGCTCCCAACCACCTGGCAAATCCACCCTGTCTTCAATGAAAACCTCTTATCCCCATACATCCCACTGATATTCCCCTCACAAACGAAGGAACCACCTCCACTGCCTGACATAATCAACAATGAGGAAGAATATGAGGTCGAATGAATCGTCGACAGTCGAACCTGACAAGTATGTGGCAAGAAAAACCAACCATCGCAAACTGTAACAGACTACCTCATCAAATGGAAGGGATATGGGGACAAAGAGAACCAGTGGGTATGGGAGGACTTACTAGACCATGTGCAGGAGGCCATCAGTGACTTCTTAAAATCACAACCTGGAAATGAGGATTGAGGCAGTTGGGATGACTGCCTTAATGAGGGGGTAATGTTATGATTTTTACCCCTTTCTTGACCTTAACCCCAGACATTCCCTTACTACCATCAAATCAGCGCCGAACTCCACTTGTTCGCTTTGCTCGTCTCATGATCGTCACCTGGATAGGACTTCTCCTTGTACTTACTGTTTGCTATCGCTCATGTGCACCATCCTTTCTCACCAGTTGCTTCTCTGTGGACAAACACCATCGCCATACATTGTACAACAGTAGTCTATGGACCATGTACTTAAGTAGTGAGCTCTTGCTAGTACAAACCAGCTTCGAGCTAAGTTATAATATACCAACTTACACTTGACACTCATCCCTCTCAATGGCCAGATGCTAAGGACTTAGCCTACTCTCCACACTAATTGACAACTGCACCAGGATTACTCAAATGCAAAGTAGCCAGTTGTTTGTTGTTGTTAGAGTCACATGTAGTTTGGGCCTAACAAATACATGTCACAAGTCAAGGATGAGCTCAAGTCTAAGCTCAATGTAACAGACATGGGAGAGATAAACCATATCCTAGGCATGAAGATAGATAGGAATTGGGACAAAGGCACTATTACCTTATCCCAAAAGGCATATCTAGAGAAGGTATTGGAGAGAATGGGCATGAAAGACTGTAACCCAGTCAAAATGCCAATGGATCTGAATGTATGGCTCCATAAAATCCCTGAAGGAGATCCAGGGAGTGCTGATGAAGCCATGTGGCAATACTACATAATGGGAATAGGCTCTCTTATGTATGCAGCAGTTGGATCCTGACCCGATGATGAGGTGTTCAGATGGTTTAGTGATCTCCAAATGTAAACTGGTGAATAGTTGTCGGATACTTCTGGAATATTGCCATGTGAAGAACCAAAATGGAAATAGTGGTGTCTCAGCTTTGTGTCAGTATTACAGAACAACTAGTTTTGTTTGTAAGCCACTCCTTGGGTGTGTTGTTTGTTTGTGCACGAGCTTTCTGAGTACCTCTGTACTCATGTTGATTCCACCAGCAAAACACTATACATATTTGGTACTGGACGAATCAGGCTGTCCTATGTTGACTGGCTTGTCGTCTTTGGGGGGGGACTTCTCTCTAGTCTTGTGAGAAGTTACTACAGATTCCGACACTCTGAGTTGCCTGTGGTCTCTGTTATCTGGTCTGGTGTGTGTTATAAAACTGGGAAACTGGATGGGAAAGAAACTGGGATGTGTAAAACATCTGTCGGTATTATGTCAGTATTAAATGAGCTCCTAATCATCATGGTATGGGTCTGTGTTGATGTTTCTGTGACTATAGCAGTGCAATAGTGGGTCTCATCTTTATTTCTGGTCTCCTCGGCTTTATCTGGTTATGTCTCAGCTTTATCTGTGACGATTCTGTTCATCCTAGTTTCTATAAACTGTCAATCTCTGTCAAACTATACTTTGTTTCCTTTGTCTGGTCCTATCTCTTGTCAAATCGATTCCTATAACTGGTCAATACTATTTCCTGCAAAGCTCACAATAGAGCTGCCCTATATCTGTCAATCTGTCAATACTAAATCTGTTCAAAACCTATCCTTGCAATGCTCACAATAGAGCTGCCCTATAACTATCCAATCCTATTCGTCTGCTCTTGATGCCCAAATGGGTTCACTAATGTCTTGTGAAAATGAAAACTGTTAAAACTAATCTGATCTTGTGAAATTGAAGCTAATTCTTTCCTATAAAACTAAAAGAGGTGAGTACTGAACAGTTATCACTTACTAACACTGAGCAAATGCCAGTAATGAAGTAAAACAATGATGAGAGTCAAGGTTTTAAGTTGATGGATGGTGGTGAAGCGTCTCAGCTTTAACTATGTCAAGCTTGGCTTTGTGGAGAATGAAATCACTATTAAATGTGTACTATCAGTATTGTCGAAGCTGGGTGAGTTACTGAGGTAAACAAGTTGATGTGTGTGTGTGGGGGAACAGAATAGAGAGAGTAACTAGTGTACAGTATGAAATTACCATGTTTATATAGTAAGATATAAATAAATGGCATCCTTGTGGTATATCTGAAGGGCTATGTGTTAACATAAGTGTTTCTGACCTTCTGACTATACAGCAGGTCATGAACGTCACCTTTTTTGTGTCATCATCTTTAATTTTCTTGCTCCAGCATTAGAACCATTCCGCATTCATTGTCTTTATGCTGCAGATAATGCCAAAAAGGGATGAGTACCCTTTAGGTAGCATGTGTGTCTAAGTCCTGTGGTTATACAGCAATAACCAATCACTAGCCCTAAGTCCCCACTGGGTGTACTTGCTGTGGAATTGACAAATTGCTGTTGCTGAGCTCCTATAAGGCCAGGCCATTGATATTACCAGTCCATGCTCATGACTGCACCTATGTGACTTGATGCACTAATGCTGCTGATGTTGGTATTGCACCCTATTACATCTAATGGTTTAGGCTGGTTTAAAGCTGAGGAGATACGTCAAAATTAGCTGCATCACCTTGACATTAAGTCATTAAGGTCGGAGAACATCGGAAAACCCCAATAAAGTATATATGGGCTTGTGTGGAATGTTTGGTTTGGTGAAAGGCTGCTGGAGGGATAAATCCGTGACATTGGAGCATACAGAGCCCTGAGGCTCATCACCAATATAGCATTTCCAGTCTCTGAACTGAGCAAATACATCCAGAATCCCAGATCAGAGCACATCACAGCCCTAAAACACATGTTATGATACCTAAAAGGGACAGCTGATCAAGGAATCACCTAAGGGACTGAGCATGGACTTGTCCCTTACTCAGACTCAGACTGGGGGAATGATTTAGATGATAGAAGGTCATTCTCAGGCTATGTATGCATGTATGCAGGGGGAGCTATTACATGGAGCTCAAAGAAACAGCCCACAGTAGCTCTATCAAGCATGGAAGTGGAGTACATGGCATTGGCCCACTGCACCAAGGAAGTTATCTGGTTGCCTGCACTACTCACCAAATTAGGAATAGCACCTGATCGAGCCACTACAATCAATGTAGACAATCAATTGGTGATAAAATTCAGTGCAAATCTAATGTTCCATGCAAGAACCAAGCACATAGATATCAGGCACCATTTTGTACAAGAAAGGATAGCTTCTAACGAAGTGGAAATCCACCACTGTGCATCAGGAGATAATTATGCAGACCTGTTTACCAAACTGTTGGCAAGACCACTGCACAATTACCTTACACAGCACATATTAGGAGAGTACTATGGAAATTGAGGGGGAGTGTTCATGATGTCACTGCAATTTCCAAGTATGGACTAGAATCTGCTTGAAGATTTGTGGACATTATATTTGGCATGGGACACTTACATATATAGTAATTCATAGTAACTTCTAGATGGACACATTTTGTATTTAAGTAGCTCATCTCTCAGTGTAGAGAGACAATTCTAATTCTTAGTTACACACTCATCCTCATATCTAAACAATAGTAAGGAAGAAAGTGGAGAAAATGTATAGAAGGTGGAGGAAATGGGTAGAAAGGGAATATATTAGGAAGTACATAGTATAAATATAGTAGGCAGACAGGAGAAACTCCTTGTGAGTTTGTCTGCCCAGTGACCATCAGCCTAACAGCTGGAAGTGCATCACACTCAAATCACAACATGCTCATAGGTACATGATGAGTGAGAGGTTATCCTTGAGAAATAGGAGACACAGCACATCATGTTCTGTGCTGTGGTAGGGGATGGGAAGACAGCAAGAGGACCTTGCACAAGCTTGAGCTTTAAGTGCTAGCCTCTACATACCAGCAATCTTGACAAACAGTTAGAAATGCCCAACCAATAGACCTTAAGATGAAAGCGTTAAAAGATGATGATGTACTATGACATTTTTGTGGTTCAAGGTGTTTGCCGAGATGCCATGCCCAACCAACAATCCTTTTCCTTTCTGCCTGCATGATCCTTTGGTCAATGCTCTGATCTTGAATATGAATTCTGTTCATCAATACAAGCACCTTCAGCTAGCCTTTTACCATTTGCATGACTCAACCATGTCCTTTCATACCCAACACATATAAAAGAGTGAAGAGAAGTGGTTATCACTGAACGAAAATGATGTATTGTCCAGTGACTGCACAGTGAGCTCGTGATCTGATGGGTTGCTTTAAATAAGTAAATTGAGTCCCCAGGGAGTGAACTGCTGCAAACTTTCAGGTGGTTTGTGGGCAGTGTCACATCTCCCCTCCAAAGATGACACTGTTCTGCTTTCTTATCCCGCCAGTATTAGAGAGCACATGTGTCAAGTTGATTCCTTTTGATGTAAGCCAGTGGCAGCCTTGAAGATGCTCCCTGAAGCTTGCTGTCCACACAAGACCACCCTTCACAATCTGTTCTGATGCCAATGACTATGACCTTATCCATTTGGATCCATACAAGGATGATGAACAGTTCTTTGCCTCCCTCCAGAGCCTTGCAGATGTGAATTATATAAAGTACCTGTGGGATATTGACTGGCTGGCCTTTGTACTTTGGTTTCAGAGGAGACATGGTCTCTAATACATGACATTTTATCTACAGAATGGATGATTATGACTGAACAGTCAGCTACAATGGTTTATGTACCTTGTACTCTGAGCTTGAGTACTATTGATCAGGGGATTCACATCAATAACATTGTGGATTGTACTAACACCTTCCTTTATTTCTTCTTACCACATGGAAGTACCGGTTGCACCATGTCATTGCCTCATGTGATTGTAATTGCATACATTTTCAGTGGAGGCAAAGGAACATTGGAACTAGAGAAGTGGTGAAGATTATCTGTGGGAAATAGACCTTATGGCAGGTGCCTCATTGTCATCAGTATGAGTTAAATGAAAAGTAAAAGTGCTGTACTTGGCTTTGAAATCTTGATCAAAGTTCCATAATATGAAGAGAAAGAACTGTTTTTTCAGAATGATACTGATGGGCACCCATATAATGCTATCCCCATCGCCGCATCATGTTTTGAATGTATTGTATCAAACCGGCTCACAAGAGAACTTGAAAGTGATGAGCTGCTAGTTTTTTAATGGACTCTTTCAGCATTCTGAACTTTAAGTTGTTCATTTACCCTGATGCCATTTGATAACCCGTAATTCAATGTGAGACGGCCTCGAAACTAACAGGGTTATCTACAAGAAACTCCTTTCTCTCCTTTGTCAAAGAGATGAAGCAGTGAATATCATGTCCTCTGGCATATGAGCCCAAACAATCTTGAGACATTTCACTGACACAATAACTCTTCAGGTCCACTGGAGCATGCAATGCTTCAACTGTGACTTACCAACTTCATTAAATAATGTCACTGCTGGAGTTACTATTCACTATCTGCAGACATCAACAATTGGTTTTGTGTTACAATATCAAGGGCTTTGGACATTGTCTTGTGTACTAACAGATGTTGATGGGATCTTTGTTCTGATTCACATGATCTCCGCATAGTATTGTCTGGCCTGAGCTGCAGACATGATTCCACTGGATTCATCCAATCTGTCTAGGGGGTGTTCCTCTCTACACTCCTCATATCTCTCTTCCACTGCATCCCACCTTTCTTTTTCATCTGCACATAGACCGCCTGGCAAAAACTCATTGACCAAAGATTTCCTGAGTTTGGGATAGTCCTCCTCAAGTTTCTTCAGCACATCCATAACCCTTTCCTGCTTGTGTGTTTCTATCTCCTTCAGGTGGATCCCACTCATGCCAATCTGTCACTCAGCCCCCACAATGAAAATGTTCTGCACCATGCCTAGACATCTGACACTGAGCAGATACCACATATTCTCCTGTAGCAAGGTGACAAAAATGAGAATGATGAACCAGAGTATTGCAAATGACAAACATGCAAGTTGAGTGAGCTGAAACACACAGATACAGTTGTGAACATTTCACTTGGTGAGTCTGTGGTGCCACCCGATTATCACCATCACATATCTAGTCCCATTTCTGCCTGTGATGCTGCAAACTTCCTTTGTCTTCTGCCTATAGGCCCACTTCTTGTGCTGCCACTGCAGAAGTGCACCCATGAGCAATGCCAGCACCATTCCCACAAAGGTAATGAATAAAGTGGTTGAGTCCTTGTGTAGTGCAGCAGGAATGGCAGCAATGGCATGCTGGATAATGATCATGACAACACTGCTGCACCAGCACCAATATAGACTCAGCATGCCTGCCAAACTTTCCTCACTGACAGCATCATTTACAGTAATCCTCAAAGCAACATCGTCAGGAAGCAGCTTCTCAGAGTCCTGCAAGAGCCTCCCTAAAACCCATGACTTATTTTCATGTGTACAGCCATTCGGTGTGTTAATCACTTTGGCAGGGTAGTTGGGTGTAAGCATGAGTTGTCCATCATTACAGACACTTATGAGCTTGTTAAGAAAATATGACACCCAGCCAAAACTGAATGCGATGTGATTGAATGAACAGCCTGTGAGTTGTGCCAGTGCTATTGAGAATGAAGTTGCCAGTAATAATGAGCAGTATGGATAGAATGTCAGAGGGATTTTGCCAGGTAGCCTGGATCATTCAAGATATTACAGATGTAGAAGCATTGCTAGGAGGAGGTATTGATGCATCAATGATACTGAAGAGCAAGATGGCTATGCAGACAAAGTTCAACCCACTGAAAATGAGCAGTATTGGATGTGACATACCTTCTTAATGAACCTGAGACTTATTACAACACTAGCCAAGGATGCAGAGAGGGACAGGAAGTGATTGGAACGTAAAGGGAAAGTCATATGATGATGCACTTGGGGTCTTCAAGTTCTAATTTGAACAGCTGTAATACAGTCTTTCTATCACAGAAGTCTGCACTCTTCAGCCTATGACCAGGAAACAAACAAACAACTTACTCCAGCATCAGGTACATATATCCTTCCTATCTTTCATGGCAGCTGATCAACTATTGACATAGAAAGACCTTGCATTATGAAGTCATCCACTACACTGCATCCTTCAGTGACCAGCAATTTTTGGAAAATTGTGTAGCACATGCAGGAATTGCCTTGGGTCCTGTCATCACCTTCAAGGAAATGGACCAGAATGAAAAAAAGGAAGAGTAGATTAGGCTTAAAAGTCTCTGGCATGAACCACCAATATTCTTCAGGCTTTCAGACGCAGCACTCAGTCAGAGCCTTAATGGTGTGGATAGATGCTGTGGTAGGAAACAACATGTTTAAGTCTGAAATTTCCAAATATAGTGATCATTACATCACCAGTGCATCTTGCATTGTTCTACCAGCAATTGAGGCAAAATATCTTCACAGCTGTTATTTCAGTCTCATCTCATGAGATCTCATATAACTTGGACATACCTTCATGCTATTTAACTCATCTGCACTGTGGAAGCCTGTCAATACAGGAGCTCTCACAGGTACCAAGCCTATTTCTTCAATACCAAATAATAGGCCTGCCAGTGATATGCATGCCCTGCATCCTTTCCCATTCCACTCTGTGACAGCTACTATGCTAATATATTGGCTAATAGCAGATATGGAACTATTGACACTAACACAGATAGCTGGAATCAGAGATGTTGTGCAATGCCCCTACATCAAAAGTTCCCCGAATGAGTACAGGTACTTCAGACAGTGTTTGATTGATGAGTTTGGGGTTCATGTTTGTTATTTGGCTTTTGCCCTTCTTTTATGATAGATGCAGCAGTTTCTGAGTTGACTTTCCCATAGTAGTCGATGATTGTAGTACAGATATCATCTCTGTACTATGATTTGCATTGGTGGATGCTATTTCCTATAAAATTTTCCTCACTAAGTATAGGATCAATGAGTGTAATGATTGTAACGCATGCTGATAGTCAATATTATAGTAAATTTGCCTACATGACATGATGTAATATATCCAATTGGTACCCACTAGAACAGTTACCTTCTTTCAATTCCCTATCATCATTTTCAATTTGGTGGACCATGGGTCTGAGGATTTACAGCTTGTACAGTGACTCTTCAAACAAGATAGGGCTGTCTCCAGCAACAATACACTTCAAGTCACACCTCAGTTGTGACTGGTGTTTCAATTATCACAACCATAGCCTCTTGTAGTTGCCAAGCTCTATTGGTATGTAAGGTATCATGTTCTAATTAATAATTGATGATAATAACTATTTTTGTAGCAGCTAATGATCACTTGTTGTAATGTTTATAACATGAACAAACAAACATATATGTTATTCTCATAACCCACTACCTCATTGTCCTCAGGCTTGCTTCCTCCATGGCAACTTCAACAGACATTCCATCAGATCTTACTGACAATGATAAAGCTTTCATATTCCAATATCTCAATGCTTTGCTTAACAGTGCCATCCTCTGCATACTATTGCATGGTAGGCAACAACATTCAATGTCCCCACCTGAAGATTTTGACTAATGTCAGGTATATACACTGGAATTTTTGCTGTCACATTGTGGAATATATGTGAGCCAAGGGCATTTCTATTGTGAAACAGAAACTGTAACAAAGGGTGTCATAGCCATTAACAAACTCTCACACATTTGACAAGCTGTGGTCATTGTTATTATTCTCCTTCATGCTTCATTAACTATAAGTGTTGCTGGCAACTGGTCATCAATACACCATGCATTTGTTCACAATGGACAAAATATTTGGACCATATATTTTGACTATACATACAATCTTGCCTCAGCAGGTTTTTGGGTATTGGAAGGTTCATTATTCATCAGTACCATCATTTCTGACTCATATATTGTATGTGCAATTCTTCTGGGTATTATTCACATCAGTTTACATTTATTCTGACTCTAGATTTGGTGCTGCTAGATGATATGGGGGTAGCACTGGCTTATTGTTCTGCTTCCAATATTTTCCCTATTTTCTGCAACAGGTATGGTGTCTGCCTTTCTGCCATTTTTAAGCTCATAGTTATTTACACAACCTTTGATATAGTGTCAAGGGCTATGTACATATATTGTATCTACAAGGATGTAAATACCTGCCAAAATGTACCATACATGCTCTATGTAGCCTTCATTCTGGTGACGACATTATCTTGCACCTTGCTCATCATATACTGCATTGTGGATGTTGCTGGTGTTAGGCATGCCAGTGGACAGGCCAGTTGGCTGGGAGTTTTTCATCATTTCATTGAAGTACTGGTGGAATCCTCAGCTCTCTACTCAATATCTCTGGTCCTGGCTTTGGCTTTTGTTATTCACAACAGTCCAATGCTACCTTATGGTGATACTATAGCTGGCATTATAAAGGTGTGTCCATGACCCTCAACTCTCTTTTTGTGATCTCAAACACACTTACACAGGGAATTGCACCCACACTCCTTGTTGGCTGGGCAGCAGCAGGCCATACACATCCTAGGGAAGACAGAGATGGAAGTACATTATCATCACTTCATTTCCAAACACCTTCAGCACACAGTACAACAAGCTCTCAACATGAAGAATCCACTGTTGAGAGCTCAGTCCTTGTAATTGACATTGAGGCCCAACCAGAGCAGGAAGTCATTGTAATCAAATGAATTTGGACCATCATTTTTGTCACTATCCTTTTCAATCATGGGATCCTACCTTTCTAATTTTTTACCCGATTCTGAAATAGGATCTATACCTATGTAACTTGTTTCTTTGTCCTTTTACACTACATATGTGCTTAAGCACAGCAAATCATCATAACTAATTAAAACAGATAGTTTTTTGTGTTGAATTTAGATTTTCAGCCAATATAATACAGTATCTGTAAAATATGGGAGGCAGGTCACTTCAGCTTCCTTCCCCACCTCTTGCTCCAGTGATGAGGTGGTCAGATGGTTTAGTGATCTCCAAATGTAAACTGGTGAATAGTTGTCAGATACTTCTGAAATATCACAGTGCAAAGAACCAAAATGGAATAGTGGTGTCTCGGCTTTGTGTCAGTATTACAGAACAACTAGTTTTGTTCATAAGTCACTCCTCAGGTGTGTGAGCTTTCTGAGTACCTCCATACTTGTGTCAATTTCACTGGCAAAACACTATACATATTTGGTACTGGATGAATCAGGCTGTCCTACGTTGACTGGCTTGTTGTCTTTGGTGGGGGACTTCTCTCTAGTCTTGTGAGAAGTTACTGCAGATTCCAATGCTCTGAGTTGCCTTTGGTCTCTGTTAACTGGTCTTTTGTGTGTCATAAAACTGGGAAACTAGATGGGAAGGGAACTGGGATATATAAAATGGCTGTCAGTATTATGTCAGTATTAAATGAACTCCTAATCGTCTCAGTATGGGTCTTTGTTAATGTTTCTGTGGCTATGGTGGTGACATGCCAAGTGGCTGTCTACCCATGAAATTGTGAACATAATAGGCAATTAAAATGATGCAAGGGTCCATGCAAGTCAAATAAACACCTAAGGGTGCACTCTTCTGTATAGAGTGTAAGCAGTTACATTGCTAAGGGTGACAGTATGTGGAGTGCAAAGCTCAGGTCTTAACAAGACACCAGATGGGTTTTGTTGGCCATGGAGTCAATGTACTTGACACTAGCAGCACTCTACTCAAAGAAATTGGTGTTTATGATGCAATCAGAGGGGAGACATTGATCAGGAATCAACAGGCACAAGAGAGTGCAATGATATCATAGGAGAATGGCCTGCACTCTAGACCTATGGTACAGTGGCTGTACAGGAAAATTAAAACCACATGTGCCTTCAGACTGGTGGATGACAGAGAAGCACATGGAAGGTATGCTCTCCCAAAAATGATGCTTGGAAATAGCACATGCTGCTCAGAAATATAAAAAGGACTCTCTGCTAAACAAGCAGTGACTCAGTTGGACTCAAATCCAATAGCTGGACTGAAATGAGTCAGAATGATGCTGAATGGAGGAGTTTTGGACATGCAGGAATAGCACTCAATGGTGCACAGACCTTTACCCAATATGTAGATCCAATTTGTAATGGAGAGCACATATAAATATGGTAGATACACAGTAGTAAGGCAGGTTCCTGGCTGGCACCCACTGTGTAGTGTGTAAGCAAAAGTTGACACTCTCAGCTTGGTGCAGGGGGAGACTTCAAATATAGAGATTGGTTCACAACAGTAAAAGCTCTGTGTGAAGTGTGATCAACTCTAAGTTCATCTAGGGTATGTTTGGGAGGCTAGAGTGCTTGCACTCTCATGTGTGAAGGGTTTTGGGTGACATGTGAAGCTACAGTCAGCAGAGGTTCAAACCCTTTGGCTTGTGGGATGGTGTTATTGTGTTATTGGGTTTCTCTGACTTGGCATAGGTTCAAACCCTGTGGAGTTATGATTAGTTAGGAAGCTAGAGCACATTGGTTCAAACCCCATGGCTCTTGTGGACTGGAATTGGGAGCATCTCTTGGAAGAGCACATTGGTTTTGGGTTAGTTTTGTGTGTGTTAAGGGTGAATTGTGTTGTGCTCTGCATCTGGGATGGTGTATTTGTGATATTGCCTTGAGGCCTGGTGACGAAGTTGCCACCTCCTGTAGCAAAAGTCTTTAGACTCAGAGAAGTCTAGAAAATCAGAGAGCGCACCCATTTAAAGCATATTTGAGGTCCTAGAACCCATCTTATCAATTCCACTGCTTGCTTCTATCACATTATAATCCCCGATGAACTAAAAAGTGTGTGGTTGTTGTGTGTGGTTGTAGCATCAAGGGTTAGAGTGTGATTCAGAGTCTGTAGTCTCTGCTTGCATTTTGAGTCCTTTTTGGCTGTACACAGTGACTAGCCTCTTCAGTGGTGCAATAGCAGGTCTCATCTTTATTTCTGGGCTCCTCAGCTTTATCTGTGACAATTCTTTTCATCCTAATCCCTATAAACTGTCAATCTTTATCAAAACTATACTTTGTTTCCTTTGTCTGGTCCTATCTCTTGGCAAATTGATTCCTAAAACTTGTCAATACTAATTTTCTGTGAAGCTCACACTAGAGCTGTCCTATAACTTGTCAATACTAATTTCCTGCA
>JANDKJ010000104.1:0-79219 GCA_028551335.1 Armillaria sp. CMW 4456 | reverse complement strand
GTGCATAGATTGTACTACCGAAATGACATCCATAAACCACCAGGTTAGCCCTATCAAACTGGAGGATGACGAAAAATTCAACGGAGAAAACTGGGCGATTTTCGAAATGGCGATGAGAACCGAAGGAAATACACGAGGCCTCGTAAACTACTGGGAAAACAAGATAACAATATGTTGAAGTATATCCGTACGCATTACTTTCTTTGTCATATATTTGCTTACTATCACTTTATCTCGATTGTTCCTCGTACCTATTTACCCTATATAGCTACCCGCCTCCTATGCCTATTCAACTATGCATATATATCACCCGTAGCATGTAGTATACCTCAGTCGTTTCACTTCCACTGTGCCCGACTGAGTATCTCATTATATTCTTCATTCAATAGGTTATGTTGCCCCATTGCCTATAAACAAGTCAAGAAGAATATGCAGCAGATATCGACTCACTTACCACACCAAATACCACATACACTGCCCAGACACACACACCCGAAGCAATGTCATTGATGACGGGAATTACAATCCTTCCAGACACTACTACACACTTCAATGGGAAGAATTATGCTTCCTGGAAGCTCCAGATAACCCAGCTACTGAAAGCCAAGGGTCTCTGGGGATACATCGAAGGAACCACAGTCCGCCCTACTGCGCCAACTACTACTACTACACCAACCACGGTACCACTCCCTCCAGACCCTACCCCAGTCTATTCCTCGACTCCATCGTACGATGAGTGGATCCTTCGAGATCAGCTTGCACATTCCCACATAGTCCTCAACGTTGTGGACCCGATTGGCCTAGGCATCAAAACCGATGGATCTGCGAAGGAATGCTGGGAATCAATAATAGCAGAACATGCCAAAAAGACTGACATGGCGTTATCTGAGGCGGAAACTGCAATCAATGCCATGAAATTTGATGGAAGCATGGATATTGATCTCCACATGTCTGACCTGCAAACAAAGAGACTTGCAGTCAATGACCTTCAAGCTAATCCCCTCTCAGACCAAGAGTTCCGTGGGATCATTATCCATTTGATACTCCCCACAGATAACTGGATGCCAATTCTTCCTAGCCTGTATCAGATGCCATCCTCAAGTGATATCATTTCTCACCTCCAGACTCATGCGGCTATGCTCCATGCCACAGGAAAGGGACCATCTCAGTCTCAGGCACTAGTTGTGGGTACTTCTCCATCGGTTCCCGCTGCTCATGGATGTCGCAACCCAGAGTGTAAAGCTCATGACAGAACACACCATACTACTGAGAACTGTTATTGGCCAGGGGGAGGAAAAGAAGGACAATTCCTACCTAATTTCAGCCAATGACATGCCAACCATGCCACTGCAAATACAGCCAATTTGACAAGGCACTTTGTGCTAGCTGCATGCTTGACGAACATGATTATGGAGTCTTGTGAGAATGGAATTGCTGTGGAGGATTATGAGACCAGAGAAACCATCTATGAATGGAACGTCACCATGAGAGATATGCCACCACTATCTGAGAACAAAGAGGATATGGAGGACAGCATAATCTGCATGGGCGGACTGGAGAGCACTGCCTTCATTACAACAACATTCGAGGGGCATACACCATCTGTGATGCTCACCTTCATGGACTCTGGAGCGAGTGATTATTTCTTCAGAAACTGGGATGAATTCACTGAATACACACCTGTTGCATTCTGCACTGGATCGTCTGCTGTGGAAGGAAAGGGCACGTTTGACATTCTGGGCCAAGGAACTGTCACAAAGACTTTCAGGCTTGATGGCAGAGATGTTAAATTGACATTCAAAAATGCACTGCATTCACCTTCACTCACTGCAGATCTTGTATCTGTGAGTGCACTTGACAAGGCTGGCCTCTCAACGGTATTCTCAGATGGCCATGCAACAGTAAAGGACAAATCTGGACATCAAATCTTTGCAGGTCGAGGCTCAGATGGCATGTATGTACTTGATGCTGCCCCAGTCCCCCAAGCTATGTCCTTGAGGTCATCTCCTACATCAATGGCAGACTGGCATAGATGCCTAGCCCATATGAGTCCTAAGGCAATAAGCGAGATGGCAGCTATGAAATCTAGTCAATGGATTGGAAATCACCTCAGAACCTCTCAATGGAATATGCCATGACTGTGTTGTGGCCAGACACCCACGACGACCATTTGATATGCCTACAGATCCCAATGTCGACCCATTAGAGCTTGTTGCTATCAATTTGTGGGGACCATCATGCACTGCATCACCAAGTGGAAAGAGGTACATGATGATAATTGTTGACAGTGGAACCTCATACAAGGCTGGTGAATTCCTGATGGATAAGACAGATGAGATGACCTTGAATGCATTCAATCAATACCGCTTAATGGCTGAAAATCAGACAGGGAGGAAGGTGAAGAGAGTACATGCTGATTGTGCATTCACAGGGGAGAAATGGAGCAAGTACTGCACAGACCATGGAATTATCCTAGAATTGATGGCACCCTATTCTTCGGCACAGAATGGTCTTGCTGAGTGAGCCCTTCGAATGACGATGGAGGATGTACAAGCCTTGCTGAGTGACTCATGTTTGCCAGACAGGTTTTGGGTGGAAGCAGCATCTATGTCCATTTTCACATGCAACCTTGCTCCTTCGAGTCACCACCCCAGAGTGGTACCGGCAGAAGCGTTCTTGAAGCGGCATCAGGATGTGTCCTTCCTAAGAATATTCGGCTCACCTTGTTGGGCAAAGAAGCCAACAATGGGTGGGGCCCTGGTCAATGGAGGAAGCAAGCTCGATGATCATTCAGTCTGGTGCGTATTTTTAGGATATGCAGGGTCAAACTACCACATGCTTGATCAATTGGGCTGAGTATTCATTTCCCAAGACATCATATTTGATGAAGGCCATGCCCACCGTGGTGCAGGCTTCGATGATCTGGACAATGAACCCCCAGTGAATACAGCGACAACCACAGCTGCTAGCCACACACCTGCTGACCCTCACCTACCCAATACTACTGTACCCATGGATTTGAACACCCACACTAAGTCCGAACCGACAATTCGCCGGTCACAACATCTGATGAAGCAAAGTGCAAATGCTGCAGAGTCAAAGTTATCTGAGGAATGGGAGACTGAGGCATGAGACAAGGGTACGGAATGGGCAACCAACAGTAGTATTCCCCATGCATCCATGGTGTCTGGAAAGTCGAACACCGAGCTATACATCCTGCACAACTATGAAGATGCATTGAAAACTGATGAGGCTCGATGGACTGCAGCTATGGATGTCAAATATGCTATGCACATGGCCAAGCACACATGGGACCTGGTTGATAAGCCAGAAGAGGCTAACGTGATGGATTGCATGTGGCTGTATGACCTGAAGAAGGATGGTGATGGCAATTGGATCAGGGACAAGGCCCAACTTGTTGGAAAGGGCTATACCCAACATTATGGCATCGATTACAATGACACTTGGGCTGCCATGACTTGTCTTGAATCTGTACGCATGTCTGCTGCAGTAGCTGTTTCCCTGGATCTCATATTGTGGCAAGTGGACTTCGTTTCAGCCTACCTGAACAGCAAAACAAAGGAGGATATCTATATGAAGCAACCACCTGGATACATCATCAAAGGCCAAGAGGACAAGGTCTGTAAACTCGTTCATACTATCTATGGGACAATGCAGGGTGGACATGACTGGTTTGAGACTCTCAGAAAGACCTATGACGGATATTGCAAGGCTGACCCATGTTGAGGTCACCATCATGGACACTTACACTGACAATGTTTGGGGAGCATCGCCAAGTCCAGAGGAAGCAGAGAGGCGGAAGAAGGAATTGGAGACCAAGTGGGAACTGAAGGACGTGGGGGAGACTCACAATTTCCTAGGGATGCGGATTGACCAAGATCGCCAAGCAGGAACCATCACCTTCTCCCAGCGAGCATACTGGGAAACTGTATTCTCTGAGTTTGATCTTGGACAACTTACCACCAGATCAACTCCACTACCAGTGGGCATTGCTCTTGATGCATCCCAATTGCCCACAACTCAGAGTGAGAAGGACAAGATGGCACATCTACCATACAGACAATTATTGGGATGTGTAATGTGGGGCCAGCTCGCAACCCAGCCAGACCTTTGTTTTCTGGTCAGTCTTCTTGCATGGTTTCAATCCAATCCTGGCTGCGAACACTGGAAGGCATTGCTCCATGTCCTTGGGTATGTGAAAGGTTCAATGAACTACAGGATCATGTTCTCATGGAACCAACCTCTCAACCCCATGGGGTATGTGGACACTGACTATGCTGGCTGCTGGGATACCGCTAGGTCAACATCAGGATACATTTTTACAATGGTGGGAGGCCCTGTTTGCTGGAGCACCAAGCGCCAAGCGACCGTCGCTCTATCCACTGTTGAGGCCGAATATGTTTCACTTACAAGAGCGAGCCAACAACTGATGTGGATCCTATCTTGGCTGGATGAGGTGTCTCTCCCCCAGCCATGCCCAGGTGTTCTATATGGCGACAACCAGGGAGCTATCGCCCTGATGACAAACATGAAGGCTCATCAGAAGGTTAAACATATTCGGATCTGTGAGCACTACATTTGTGAGCTCATTGAGAATGGGGACCTTGTGGTCGAGTTTGTCCATGGAAGTGCAAACCCTGTGGACATGTTCACGAAACCCTTACCTTGGGATACTCATAACAGTTACCTCACCAGGATTGGAGTCATTCAAGTGGATTAGTCCGGATATGGGGGAGTGTTGAAGTATATCCATATGCATTACTTTCTTTGTCATATATTTGCTTACTATCACTTTATCTCAATTGCTCCTTGTACCTATTTACCCTATATAGCTACCCACCTCCTATGCCTATTCAACTATGCATATATATCACCCGTAGCATGTAGTATACCTCAGTCGTTTCACTTCCACTGTGCCCAACTGAGGTATGTTTACTTTACTCATTCGTACTTTCATATTACTTACAACCTATGTAGTATCTCATTATATTCTTCATTCAATACAATACCCAGACAAACCATCAGTCCAATGCCTACCACTCCCATCAATAGTACCACTCCAAACCTCCTCGAATATGCACAATGCGAAAGTGTGGCACTTGCCTCGATTATCTGTAATGTCAAAGATGTATTCAGCATTGGGATTGACCCAAATAAACCCTCACACGAAGCATGGAAAGTCCTGACAACTCAATACAAAGTGTACTCAGACTTAATTTGCAACCAGAGGGAGAAGGCTCTCAAAGCGGTATCCTACAAAGAAGGAGAGAAGGTTAGTGGGGATGGAGGAATCAGGATACATTGAACGCTGATGAGCCTCAGGGCTCTGTATGCTCCAATTTCATGGATTTCTCCCTTTAGTGGACTTTCAGCAAACCAATCATTCCACACAAGCCCATATATACTTTATAGGGCTTTTCTGATGCTTTCCCAACCTCAATACCTCAGCAATACCCTGAAAACACCATTTTTGACCTAAATCCACGGATTTAGCACTGCCATTACCACAATAGGACATAGAGTGCATTGCTGACATCTCTGGCATTGCTGCATCAAGCGCACAGGCACAGCCACATGAGCGGAGCTTCTCGACATTGATCTGGTGATCATAGGGGCTTGATAACAGCAATTTGATGATTTCCGCAGCACAAACACCCTCTGGAGACTTTGGATTTAATTGGTTATTGCTGTATAACCATGAGACATCAATGCACATGCTACTTGGATGGTACTCAGTCATTTCCGATGACTATTAATGACTCTGAAACCATGAATAAGGCATAGTCTAATGCCAGAACTACAAAAATCAAAGGTGCAGACACAAATAAGACAATGCACAAGACCTGCTGTATAGTCAGAAGGACATAAACACATATGTTAATGCATAGCCTTCTAGATATACCACATGGATGCCATTTATTTATATCTTACTATATAAACCCAGTAATTTCATACTTTACAGTAGTTACTCTCTTCATTCCATTCCCCCACATACACACATCGACTTGTTTACCTCAGTAACTCACACAGATTTGACAATACTGATAGCACACCTTTAATAGTGATTTTGTTTGCCACAAAGCCGAGCTTGAAGTAGTAAAGCCGAGACACTTCAGAATCATCCATTGACTTAAAACCTTGACTCTTGTCATTGTTTTACCTCATTACCAACACTCGCTCAGTGTTAGTAAGTGATAACTGTGTGGTGCTCACCCCTTTTAGTTTTATAGGAAAGAATTAGCTTCAACTTCACAAGACAAGATTAGTTTTACCAGTTTTCAACTTCACAAGAAATTAGCAGATCCATTTGGACGTCAAGAGCAGATGGATAGTATTGAACAGTTATAGGGCAGCTCTATTGCAAGCATTGCAAGGATAGGTTTTGAACAGATTTAGTATTGACAGATTGACAGATATAGGGCAGCTCTAGCATGAGCTTCACAGGAAATAGTATTGACCAGTTATAGGAATCGATTTGACAAGAGATAGGACCAGACAAAGGAAACAAAGTATAGTTTTGATGAAGATTGACCAGTTATAGGAATTAAGACGAATAAAATTGTCACAGACAAAGCCGAGATGTTGCAGATAAAGCTGAGGACCCCAGAAATAAAGATGAGAACCACTATTGCACCGCCATAGCCACAGAAACGTCGACACAGACCCATACCGAGATGATTAGGAGCTCATTTAATACCAACATAATACTGACTGCCATTTTATACATCCCATCTTCCTTCCCAGCCAGTTTCTCAGTTTTACAACACACACCAGACCAGATAACAGAGACCAAAGGTGACTCAGAGCATCGGAATCTGTAGTAACTTCTCACAAGACTAGAGAGAAGTCCCCACCAGATGGCAAGCCAGTCAACATAGGACAGCTTGATCAGTCCCATAACCCTGAATATGACACTGTGTTTTATTGGTTGAATTGTTACAAGTACAGATGTGCTCAGAAAAGCTCGCAAAAACACACACAACACCCCAAGGAGTGACTTAGGAACAAAACTAGTTGTTCTGTAATACCGACATAAAGCTGAGACACCACTATTCCATTTTGGTTGTTTACACTGTGATATTCCAGAAGTATCTGACAACAATTCCCCAGTTTATGTTCCAAACTCACTAAAGCATCTGACCACCTCATCAATGCATGCGAAAGCTCTGAAAAGAAGCCAATGATGCTGGTGCAAAGATCAATGACCTCACATTCAAAACAATCCTACTCGACTCATTCCCAGAGAGCTGGGACACCATCGTCAGCACTCTATATGCTGAGCCCAACCTCACAACCATTATCTCCAGGCTCATTGCCCATGGCGAACATGTAGTCGGACAGAATCCTGTTAACTCATCCACTCAGGAGTCAACCATAGAGGCCCTCCAGGCATCCATCCAAGTGTTAACACTCCAAGTCCAATTGTTGTCATCCAAGTGAAATGCAAATCCCAAGACAGAGAAGTCAGACAAATCACATACCACCAATGATAACTGCCAGGGAGTGGGCCATACCCTAGAGGAATGCTGGAAGTTAGGGGGAGGTCATCAGGGGCAATACCCACCATGGTGGAAAGGGAAATGGGATGCACCTATTCTGGATTCCACAAACCTAGCAACAGCTAATGCCTCACCACTGGAAGTGGGCTCCATGTACACCAATGTCACTGCCTTAAACATGCATATCGACACGAAGACTTTGAAAATGGTTGAAGAAATCCTAAACACAGGGGAAACAGCATTCATGGCTAATAACCCTAGTGCAGTAGACAATTCATTGCTGTATGGGGACTTTGGAGCATCCACTCACTTCATACAAAACAGAGAATTCTTCTTCCACTATTTGCTGCTCGGAAAAACATCAGGAACATCGTCAAAATCTGGTGCACCACTAAATATCCAAGGCATTGGTACAGTCGCATTGAAATTGTCGAACATGGGTACTCAGAATGTCTTCACATTGAGCAAGGCTCTCCACTGTCCAGACATATCTGCAAACCTGATATCAATCAGCCGCCTAGACAAGGAAGGATGGTCTATCACCTTCAGAGGAGGTAAAGCATCATTCATCGACCAGAGAGGTGTCTTGCAATTCACAGCCTCACTGGTCAATGATCTCTATGCAATAAATGGGTCATTGATACATGCAGAAGAATTCACAGCACTCACTGCAAGATCCCTGGAGACAGCTGTACCTATTGAAGTATGGCACATGCAGTTCACACACCTAGGCATTGAAAGAATCAACAAGATGCATAGAAAATCATTGGTTGATGGACTGAATATAGCAAAGACAGAGGCAGCAGAAGGCAGATGTGAGCCATGCATTCTTGGAAACCAGAAAAGACAGCCATTCAATGCTGATGTGGCAACTGAGAAAGTGCCATTAGCTCAGGTGATGGTTGACATATGGGGACCAGCCCATGTGTGATCAATGGGGGGAGCAAGATACATACTCATATTTGTGGATGATGCAACATCAAGGAAGATGCCATACTATCTATCTGACCAAAAATCCAAGACAACTCCAGAGGCATTGAATCAGTACATTGTGATGGCTGAACATCAAACTGGAAACAAGCTGAAGAGACTCAGATGTGACAATGAATTCTGGAACAGGCTATGGGAAGCATGGGGCATAAAGAAAGGTGTTGTCTTTGAATTCACAGCTCCATATTCTTCCGCTGCCAACAGGATGGCAGAACGAATGCTTGGCATCATATTCGGGACAGTCCAGACAATGCTCTTAGAGGCAAGATTACCAGATGGATGGTGGGGGGAAGCATGCGACTATGCTATCAAAGCAGGGAATTTACTCCCATCATTGTGACACCCTGGGATTGTCCCTGAAGAGGCCTGGACTGGATGACATCAGACTGTTGCTCACTTACGTGTTTGGGGATCACCTTGTTATGCAAAAATACCGGCAGCATTGGGGCACAGCAAATTATCTCCATGGGGACAGAAGGGCCGCTTTATCGGTCTCACAGGCCACAGATCATACTGCATCTTACTGGATGGACATGGCAACAAGATTATCATATCACGAGACATCATATTCGAGGAGTTGGCTCCGACATGTACTGTTTCTCTTCATGAGGGGGAGATAATGTACAGCAAGCTAATTGAACCACTCAGCAAAATGACCGAGACCTGATCACAGCCACAGCTGATCCCAGATCAACTGATCACCAATCAATCAAAGGCAGGAACATTCCCAGATAAGCCAAGCACAAGTGATGCAACACCTATGCAACCCATGCAAAAACAGAATGCACCCTAGCCACTAAGACAATCAGCCAGAATAGCACATTCTACCAGAGCTTCAAATGAATCCAAGGAATATATCCAACAGGAAGAAGAAGCCAAACTACAAGGGAAAGAGTGGGAAAACCAAAATATCATCCCATTAGTCCCTGAGGAAGATGACATGGAGGATATTATAGCCTTGAAAGCCTCAGAAATAAGCAACATTGTCAACAGACATGATCTATGGGTGCCAAAAGATTACAATGAAATGATGACTAAAGCCAGAATCTGGAAACCAGTGATGGACACCAAAATCAGGAGAATGGAAGAGCATGATGTATGGAGAGTCATTCTGAAAGAACCATGGATGCATGTTATTGATACCCAGTGGATGTATGACAACAAAATTGATGGGGACACAGTGGAACTCACAAAACACCATGCTAGGCTTGTAGTGAAGGGATTTACTCAAATCAAAGGACTACATTACTATGATTCCTTCGCTGCCATGGTCCGATATGAATCCTTACACATATTCTTTGGTATTGTGGCAGCTCATGCTCTGAAGTTCTGGCTGATTGACTTTGTTGGTGCATATCTCAATGTGGAGCCCCAAGGTGAAAACTACATCTCACTGCTGCAAGGCTACAAAGATGTAGTAACAAGGGACTACCCCAAAGGAGAGTATGTGCTGCTCATGATGAGAGCCATGTATGGGACAATGGATGCTGGGAATGCCTGGTTTCATGAGCTGAATAACACGCTAATGAAACTAGGACACAAACAATCTCATGCCGGCCTATGCATATGACTACTGAAGAATGGACCAGAGCGAACATACATGTGCACCTACACAGATGATGTAACCAGGGCGTCAACCTCAGATGAAGAAGGGAAGAGAGTCAGGAGGGAGATTGGCAGCATGTATGAAATCAAAGATTTGGGAAAGCACAACAGTGTACTCAGCATGACAGTGGAATTCGATGAAGGAAATGGTACATTATCCCTACATCAAAAGAACCTTATAGTGAAAACATTGGAGACATTCAGAATGATGGATTGCAAGCCTAAGGGAACTCCACTACCCATAGGAAGCCTGATGAACCTCAAGATGCAGCCACAACTGATACCAAAAGCAGATAAGGAATTCATGGTGAACAAGGATTATCAGGGTGTTCTTGGATCACTTAACCACATCACCAATGGCACTAGGCTGGATATATCATTTGCAACCAACTACCTCCAATGCTATGCCTCAGATCCTCATCCAATCCACTGGGGCTATGCGATGCATGTACTAGCATATTTGAAGGGAACAATTGAATACCAAATAACCTACTGCAAAGGAAGCCATGACAATGATGGTCTCACTCCCATAGGATATGTTGACTCATCACACAGTGATGACAGAACCACCGGAAAATCTACCATGGGATACGTCTTCACAATGGCAGGTGGTCCAGTCTCTTGGAATTCTCGAGCCAAATGGTGTGTTGCATTATCTATGTCAGAAGCAGAATACATTGCTACTGTGCATGGGGGTTGCCAATCTCTCTGGATGGGTTCCTTCTTAGACAAAATCGAGCTCTCAAAGGATCATCCATATCCATTATACTGTGACAATAGCTCCACAATATCCCTCACACAAAGTACCAAAGGACATGGTAAATCCAAGCACTTTGCCATGGACTACCATTGGATTAGGGATTGCATACAACTAGGAGAGTTGAACATCCAATACATCACTTCCGAGGAAAACCCTGCTGACCTGTTCACTAAATCCCTACCTAAACCATGGGCAGCTGATCTGTTAAGGAAGATGGGGATGACAGGATTGTAAAGATGCATGGGCATATGCTTCAGGGGGAGTGTTGGAGGTTCAGCTATGCCCATGCCATCTCACCATAATGTGATATACATCTCACTTATATGAATGAACTTACTATATTAGGCTTATATTTTTTTACCTATATTTCTTGATGTACCCCTGTTACAACCTCAGCCATTCACTACTACTACATGTGACTGACTGAGATTTGTACCCCATATTATATTACTATCCATTCCCATTACTTACACTACTGTTACAGATTTCATATCATTAACAGGTAGCCTACTCAATAAAGCCATTCACCACTACTATGTGTGACTGACTGAGATTTTATATCATTAACAAAGACATACCCCATTGTCAATTTCCCAGTTGTTCAATCATCTTCATGTGATGAATCTACATAGCCAATGGGGGTGAGGCCATCATCTTCTGGGGTTCCTCAGCAATACTGGATTCTATACTCAATGGTTCCCTTCAAATAGGTGAGGACATGCATAGCTCGGTTCCAGTGGATAGGGTGTGGATTAGATGCATATCATTGTAGGTAATTGGTAGCAAAGGCAATATCTGGCCATGTCCCATTGGCAATGTGGTTCAACAAACCAAGGACACCTCGGTAGTCTTTCCCAATCATGAATGTTCTATCTGCATCTGGTATTGGTTGGGACTGTATTTTGAGATTCATGAGGCTACCAACTGGGAGAGGTGTTGCCTTCAGTTTGCAGTTGGTCATCCCATATGTGTCTAGTGCTTTCGAAATGAGATTTTTCTGATGCAATGAGATTGTACCTGTTGCATTGTTGAACTCCACCATCATCCCAAGGACACTATTGTGTCTTCCCAGATCCTTAATCTTGTACACCTTCCCTATCTCCCTCCATACACATTCACCTTCCTTGACAGACGTTGAGGCTCCAGATACATCATCAGTATATGTGCATGTATACATGTGCTCTGCTCCATTCTTCAGTAACCATATGCAGGGGTCTGCTCGAGATTGTTTGTGTCCAAGGGTTGTTAGCATGGAGTTCAGTTCATGGAACCAAGTGTTACCCACATACATTGTTCTGTACATTGCTCTCATCATGAGTAGAACATATTCCCCCTTTGGGTAATCTCTGGTGACCACATCTTCATAACCTTGTACCAATGATACATAGTTTTCCCCTTGTGGCTGAGCATTCAAGTATGCACCCACAAAGTCTATCAGCCAGAACTTTAGTGCATATGTGGTGACAATAGCAAAGAACATCCTGAGAGATTCATATTGGACTACAGCAGTGAACAAGTCATAGTAGTGCAAGCCCTTGATTTGGGTGAATCCTTTGATGATGAGTCTTGCACAGCATTTTGTGAGTTCCATGGTATCTCCATCAAGTTTGACATTGAATGTCCACCTGGTATCGATTACATGCATTCCTGGCTCTTTTGGGACCACCCTCCATATGTCTCGTTCCTCCATTCATCTAATTTCTGCATCCATTGCTGGTTTCCATATTCTCTCTTTGGTCATAGCCTCATGGTAATCATTTGGTACCCATAGGTCATGCCTGTCAACTATGTTGCTGATTTCTGATGCTTTGAGGGCTACTATATCCTCAACGTCATCTTCCTCAGGAACTAGGGGAACAAAATTCTCATTGGTCCAGTCTTTCTTCTGCTGTTTCACTGCCTCTTCACATTGCAAGTATTCCTGGGACTCTTTTTTTTTTTTTTTTTTTGGTGGCATGGTGTTCCGGTTTCCTGGAACTTCACATATCAAAGCTCGCCATGGGCATTCTCTGCTATGTGCCATTTGGATTGCAAGCTGTTTGCCTGCTGGATCTCTTATATAATTCTCTCCACCCTGAGGAAATGCCTTATGCACAAGGTGTGGGGCTCTGACAGTCACTCAATCTCCTACCTGCACCATCCCCCTACTTACCTCTCTGCACTGTGACCCTATACCCACTAAAACCTCAGTCACTCCGACCCATTGGTCTGGGAGTTTATCTTCATTCTGAAGTAATCCCTTCCACGTCTGCTTAACAATGTGGGGGTTTAGTGCTTTCTTTCAAAATTTGTGCTTGGTTAACAGGCAGTCCATCTCCAGATTATTGTTTAAGGCTTGTATCCATTTCGCCTTTATAGAGTCTGGGTTTGATGGTATTCCTGATCTTTCTATTACTCTTTTGCAATGCATGTTCCATATCATTTGTACTGATAGGGACATTACTATTCTATATAGTCTCTCTTTTCCCTTGTTTCAATGGCCTGAGTCATCTTTGAAAGTTGGGAGGCCACAGGCCAGTATCATCCCCAGTGTGGGTTCTTGCCATTCAAAATCCTTCTTTTGCAGGGTTTCCTTGGTGAGTTCCCATATTTCTTTCTGTCCAGGGCATTGACATTTAGTTAGTATGTGTTCCATACTTTCTATTTCCCCATGGCAGTACTTGCAGTATGCTTGCTCCTTGAATTCTTCAGCATAGTTCAGGCGAAGCCCAGTTTTCTCTGATCATGTATGCATCATGGGCTATCATCCAGAGTGTGTACCTTGTCTTCCTGGGGATGTCCTTATGTTTCATTGATTTCCACAGTCTCTCTTCAGATGGTCTGTCTTCAAAGGCTTCTTCAGCTGCTGTCTTAGCCAAAACCACATTTTCCTTTGTTTTTCTCCTCTCTGCATATGTTGTCATCTTTTTCTCACATATTGCTTTGTAGGCCAGTTTTTGTGTCATTTTCGAGAGTAGTGCTCCCATGATTGTCAGTGTGGGGTTTATCTTGACTTTAAAGGGTGTGTCATTTATTTTGTTTGCTCCTTCATTAGCCAGGATGTCGGCTCTCTCATTACCAATGTGTCCATTATGACCTTTCACCCATCTGAAGGAGGTGTCTGTTTTCCTCTCTCTTAGAGTTGCAATGGTTGCTTTTATTAAGGTGCTATTTCTTGTTCCAATGTATCCTTCATCCTCCAGGTGACTTCTTCCTGTGGACAGGATTTTGATAACATACATTGAGTCAGTTTCATTCAGTATGTTATCTGTATTTGGTGCAGTTTGGGCTAGTCGGAGCATTGCCAGTAGCTCCCCTACTTGATTTGTTTGGGGGAGGTTGCTGTTAACTCTTTCAGCTATGTCCATCTGTTCCAGGCCTTCTATTGTAGCTCCTGCACCTGCCCTTGCGAGTTCACTGCTGTTTTTTTGGCATGAGCCATCTGTTGCTGCCAGTTTTGTTGCCTCTGCCTTGAAGTGTGATTCTTTATCAAGTATTAGATGGCATAAGGGGCCCTCCATGAAAACCCTGAAAGCTTGTCCCGGTGTTCCTTTCGTTGTTAATGTCTTATCAAAGATTATCTCATTGTTTTCATCCCCTGGGGACACATCATTCTCCCAGTCTTCTGGTTGTAAAAATTGCAGGTCATATTTTGGTGCTAGTGTATTCAAGATTTTATGTGCTTGCATCATACAGCTATGAGGGTGTTTGCACCCCTTGTTCACTCTAAAGGCATAGCATGTATGGCACCTGCAATTATCATTTAGCTTGTGGTCGAGGTTTTCCACCATTTCTGCTATGTCCTGTGCTTCACCTACTGTCCATATCTTGTGCAGGCTTTGTAAGCATTTACTTGCTCTGGCATGATTCAGTCTTCTTGCTCTGTTTTGGGCTCCCATATGGAGCCAAATCAGCCACTCTCTCAGAATTTGTCTTGAAAAAGCCATGGCTTCTGGTTGTACTCCATATTCTGTTGCCATTTTCCACATTCTTCTTAGTGGTTCATTCAAAAATTTCCTTCTCCTTTGGTTCGTTGCTGTGTTTGGCTTCCATGGCTGTAAGAAGGGGTTCATTTTGACATTTAGTTCAATGTTCTTTTCTTTTGCAAGTGTCGCTCTTGCATATAGTCCATCTGCAAAAAATGCCCATGTGGGTCAGTTTTCTGTTAGATTTAGATAAGCCTTCACTTCCATTATTGCAATTGCATGGTTTCTTGCATCTAGGTCTAGCACATCTTGACCACCTCTTGCCACCGGTGCTATGAGTGTGTCAAAATTTACTGGTGACTGGGCTTTATCCCCCCACATGAACATCCTGGTTCGACGTGTGAGTTGCCTTTCAATCTCTTTTGGCATTCCCTGAACTGTTGTCAGGTATTGGGTCATTGCACCAACAACCATTTGTATTATTAGTTGTCATCCTTGAATTGTTGGGTTGCTTTTCTCCCAGGTGTTTAGTGCATTGTCAATCTTCTCCAAAGTGGGAGTCCATACACTACATTCATTGATGTTATTCCCAAACCATCCCCCCAGGATCCTTATGGCATCTCCATCCTCTACGATCTGGATTTCCTCTGGTAGTTTCATCGTTGTGCTTTAGTAGTTTATCCTTAACCAAGTTTGCTCGGTATTCTTTTGTACTGATTGGGATTATCTTTGTCTTTTTGATGTTGAAGTGGGCTTTGCTGGCTATGCACCATTTATTTAGTATTTCTTCTAGCTCTGCAAAGCTGTCATCTTCTGATAGGAAGGCTGTTGTGTCATCTGCAAAAAGTTTTGCAATTAGATGATCTGTTGCTCCTGGGATCTGTATTCCTTTCATGTTTGACTGTCTTAAGGAGTTTGCAAGGGGTTCAATTGCGATGTCAAAAAGCAGGCATGATAGTGGATCACCCTGTCTTACCCCCCTTCGTATCCTATAAGGTGAGCTCATATAGCCATTTATCATTACCCTTGTTTTGGCTGATAGGTATAGACTTTGGATGGTTCTGATGAACAATTCTGGAAGACCATATGCATCTAGTGTCTGCCATAGGTAGTCATGAGCAATCTTGTCGTAGGCCTTCTCTTGATCTAGGGCAATTATGGCCCTGTTAATCTCAGCGGTTTCTGCATAGTCTATCACCATTTTCACCAGCCTTGTTTGGTCAACTGTTCGTCATCCTGGCAGGAATCCGGCTTGGTCTTTGTGGATAATGTGTGGTGCTGCATTCGCCAGTTGGATTGCTAGCATCTTCATGAGTATTTTATAGTCTGTGTTCAGAAGTGTTATTGGCCAGTAATTCTCTATAAGGTCCCATTCATTTTTCTTGTAGATGGGGCACATCCATCCATCTGCAAAGCCTGTTGAGGAATCTACACTGTGTTCCTGTATGTTGTTGAATGCCAAAGTGAGGAGGCTTAGTATGTCGAAAGAAGGTCTATCTTCTGACTCATCCTCAGTGTACCATGTGTTTATGGCTTTATACAACTCATATGGTGCACCATTCACACCTGGCACTGACCCATCCTTTGATAATTTTAGGGCTAAGGCTACCTGGTCTCTTGTCACTTTCTCTAGCAGTCCTCCTGTTTGTTCTGTTATGAGTTTTACTTTCAGATCAGTGAGGACTTCTTTAATCTGTTCTTCCCTGGCAAGAACATCTCCCTCCATGTTTTCGTCCTGGAGTTTATCATGATAGTTCCTTGCTATCCTTGCCATTGCTGGTGATGATTTTTCGTGGGTGAGGCCCTGTTGTCCTTCTTCTCTCACAGTGTGAAGTGCATATAGCACGTCTTGGGGTTTCTCTGCCTTGTTGGATCTTGTCCATATTTTGGACAGTGTTTCTCCCTCAAGTCTGTTTCTTGCTGCCATTGTTTTCCGGCTTACAATGTGTCTCTTCTCCTGTAAGTATCTTAGGCTTTCTTTGACTCTTGCTATCGCTTCTGCTCAATCTTTGTCATTTAGTGTGTTATCTTCCATTATTTTGGACAACTGCTTGTCTAGTTCATCCTCTAGGATTTTCTGTTTTGACTTGATTGTAGTTTCACGTTCCCTCGCCAAAGCTAGGATGTCATCATTGAAAGATTTTAGGGCTCATTGCGGGTTGCTCCCATCTGATCTCTGTGCCCCATCTGATCTCATCGCATCAAGTATTGCTTCCATTCCTCTTGATTTTATGTAAAATTTTAGTTTTTTATCCTTCAGGATTTTGACATCTAGTCACCATCTTCCTTTTCCTTGTTCCAGGGCTTCCTCACAGGTTATTTGTGCAGTTACCATGTCGTGGTCTAGGCCATTTAGTCCAACTGGTGTGATTTCCCATCCCCTTGTTGATGCTAGATATTCTTCATGGATATAGATTCTATCTAATCTTGACTGTGTCACTGTTGCTTTCTGCAAGTATGTGAATTTTCTATCTGTTGGGAAGGTGGCCTGCCATCCATCACATAGGCTAAGGCATTGTTTGAGGTTGTCTAGTCCTTCCCTTGCTTCTACAGGGTCGTTTCTAGGTGGGAGCCTATCAATTGGGTCCTCCACCATATTATAGTCACCCAGCATTATGTCTGGTTTGACACTTGGGTTTGTCTTCATGAATTCTTAGATGTCCCCCCAGAACTTTGCATTACCTTTACCCTCATGTTCTGTAACATTTGGTGCATATATACTCAGCACTGTTAGGGTCTTCTCTTTGTGCCATTGCATTTTTGCCAGTATTGCTCTGCCTGGGATGATTTCCATGCTGGACAAGGTTTTCCAATTGACTAGTCTTGTATTGAAGACAATTGCAACTCCTGCCTTCACTGTTGGTTTCTCGGGGTCTTGGGAGAAGGTGATTTTCAGCTTAGGAAATATTTTTTCTAGAGTTTCTTTCCTCTCTCCCATTAGGTGTGTTTCTTGTATTGCCATCAGTGCTATTTTATTTTCACACATGATTTGATTCACATGAAGCCAGCGGTTCTCACTATCTTCTAGGCCTTGTGCCCCAAATCCTCTTATATTGAGGGAAGCAACTTTGATTGCCACTCAAACATTTTTCTTATTGCTTCTGTTCCGCCTCTCTTGGCTTGTATTTCATTCAGGTCTTTGTAACACTGTTGTCATTTGTCCTACATGTTGCGTGCGATCATGACTTTGCATGGTATGGTGTGTGGTTCCACCATCCTGATTTATTCCACCTGTCTGAGGTCGGTTCAGTAGGGTGTCATAGTCGTAGCTGGGTTGCCTATCCTCGGTCTCCGTGACATCTCCTGTTATTTCATCTTGGTCTTGTTGACCTATATTCCCTGTTTGATGGCTGTGGGGTGGTGTGGTGTACACTTGATGCCTCGAGGAACTGGGCAAACCATGTGTCCTGGCATATCCACTAGTTTCCCCAGTGGGGCGTTCTCCCTCTGAAGTCGGATTGTGGGGAACTGTGTCCAGCTTACCTTCATTGCCTGTGTGTCCTCAGATCCCCAGGCTGCTTGAACTAGGCTCCATTGTTGCTGCCACTTGTCCACCATTGTGCATACCCCTGCCCTGACTTTCACTGAGGAAGGTGCCAGTGGAGGGTGTACCAATCTCTCCAGTCAAGGCAGTCCCTTCTGCCAAGTAACCATCAAGTTGCAAAGTTTTTCTGTGGATGTGTGAGTTCGCAGCATGGATTGAGCTCACCTTAACTGGCTATGCCAAGCCCGTTGAGGTGTGGACAGTCTCTGATACCTCCCATAAACCTAGTGAGAGGTCTACATTTGGTCAGAGTTTGCCTTTTGCCTGGTGTTAGCTCTGTCCTCAGCCAAGGGCATGCTTTCTTGAGCCTCTGCTGGCTTGCGACTCCTTGGAGTCCTCAGGCCTTCAGATGCTACATGAAGCACCATTCCTAGACAACAGCAACACTTCACAATTTTAATCGAGACTCACTTCTCGCTTTCCCAGGAGCACTTATTATGTCCGCTAGGCATCCTTCCTTCTGGAGAGATTCCAATCCTTCGCAGTGAGCGACAAATGCATGAGATTCATGTGTATAGATTCTATGTCATACTTTAATTATTTCATGTTGGGCCTGTCCTTGTAGCCTTGCTCGCCAACCATCTGGAAGCCATCCTGAGTCATGAAGTTTCCCCTTCGACCTTCTTGCCTGATCTGGCAGAAGCCTTCTCTGGGGGCTTTTGTATCAGGACAGTTGATCTTTTTGCTGTCCTTGACCTTCTCGTTCATCTTCTCCTTTGTAGGGCCTCTCCATCCTGGTACCACATCAGGGAAGGGGCACACACAGCTCTGATGCATCTCACTCTTGCACCAGATGCACTCCAACCTGGCCTTCCCATCAGCTTTCAGCACATCTATCCCAACTGTAATTGTGAGCAAGCAGATCACATTCAGTAGTTTGCATTGGTTGTCCTCGTCTGGAGTGATTGGTTTCCTGGTGAGCTGCCAGACACCTACTTTGACATCATTCTACAATGTGGGGATATATTCCAACTTCCAGGAATGAGTCATATCCTTGCAGGTGGTGGATGCATGTCCAGTGAAATCCTGGCCTATCCGGATCCTATTCACAATGTCTGCCACCATCCTATTCTTGCAGGCCATCTGCTTAATCTTTCTCAGTGCCTTGGCAATTCTCTCCTTGTCCTCTTCAACCACCCCACAGCGATAAGTGGCGATGACCCAGCTTTGACTGTTCACATTGACTGGAATGAAGTTGAGGACTAGTTTGTCGTTGATGGGGAAAGTCTGTTGCCATAGCAGGAATGCCCTGAGGGGTTCAGTGGCACCTTTGATGAAGAAGGGCCAGGGTGTCTGGTAGTCTTGGGTTTTCTTCATCATTATGGCTTCTGTGGGGACAGAGATTCTCCAGTTCCCTCTCTCGATCTGAAGACTGTCGATGAAGTTTTTCATGTCGCACTTGAGTGTAGTGTGGGATTGGTAGAACTTTGGGTTGGCACCAAAAGGGATTACTGCGATGAAACAGTCATTCTCTTCTACGAGTCCTGCTTTCTGGTCCTTGTTAAGATCCTCTATGAGTTTCTGAAAGGGGATGTGGATCTTTGGGTAGGCGCCAACCATGTATGGTACCTTCGAGATGGTAGGGGGGGTGGTGACTTTGGCTGTTCTCACTAGCTTGTCATAGGGACAGTCCTCCCTGTTTATGGGTGTGGAGATGAAATGGAAGTTGTCTTCTTTGGTCCTTGTCTTCCTGTGGGTGTCACAGTGGGTCTCTGCCTCCATTTCGGCATCAGCTTCAGCCCTTGTGGTGGTGGCAGCTGTTTCAGCAGTGTTGTTCATGGTCTTTCCTGGCGGTCAGTAACACGAACATGGTGGCAACCAGGAGGCACTCACTCTGTGCTCTGTTTCTACTCTCTGGCGCTTCTTCAAGCTGCCTTGTTGAGCATCTGGGGGGTTGGTTGGTAGCGACAGTTTGACAAGTGGGGGGAGGATTGGGTCATGATATCATTTGAGTGCTACAGCAGGTCTTTTATATCTGGTAGACTGGACACAGGTCCATTGTTCCTTCCTTTGTCCTGTGTCTTGTTGATGCATCCTTTGTGTCCAGATTTTCATGAATGAAATTGCTTGTTTTGACCCTGGGTAATTATGAATGACGTGTTATTGAGTGGCTCTGCATTGGGTGGCATGACTTAGCTCGGGTTGTGCCCTGGTGTGCCCCTTGTTGTGCATGGTGGTAGCTGCCTGGGTGCCCTCATCATGGGCTGGTGTATGCTTATGTAGTCCACATTTATTTTGTGTCGATGAGGTTGTTTCCTGTTTGCGAGGTGTTTGCTTGGTAATCACTGTTCTGCCTCTGGAGTAGGATTGCACCTCCAATTCGACATTGTTGCGCTCACTCAGTTGTATTGAGATTACTCAATCCTTACCAGACTACATCTCTTTGACAAGGTTTCATCAGCAGGTTTGGATAGGACATTTCACATTGGCGTTATTCTACAGTGCCACCGGTCTAGTTGGCCACTAATGGGACCATGTCGGTGGGTGTTCCTCCAACGCTGAGCATGACTAACTGCATGCTGTTTCTCCTCATACTTAACTGGAGACATTTGTTAGCTTCCCTGCTTAGCAGGTACTAGTCCCTTGAGCCATGAAGAGGCCAAATGCCGGGTCGCCACCTGTGGTGGTGGTGGTCCTTGTTCAAGGGTATTCCTGGGACTCATTTAGTGCTTTCAAAGGCTTTTTAATTCTGGTGGATTGTCTGAGTTGTGGCACATTCTGGTGCTGTGGAGTTGTGGTAGATGCATCTGGCAGTTGGTCCTTTGATCTGAGTTGATCATTGCTTGGTTGGGTCAGTGGCTGTGTCTCCTCAATTGTCTCATTGAGTGGTTCGAAGTTGTTGTATACATTCTCCCCCTCATGAGATGGGATGGTGCAAGTTGGAGGGATTTCTTCAAAGATCACATCATGGGAGATGATGACTCTGTTTCCTGGTATGTTGATGAGCCTCAGGGCTCTGTATGCTCCAATTTTGTGGATTCCTCCCTTTAGTGGACTTTCAGCAAACCAATCATTCCACACATGTCCATATATACTTTATAGGGCTTTTCTGATGCTTTCCTGACCTCAATACCTCAGCAATACCCTGAAAACACCAATTCTGACCTAAATCCATGGATTTAGTGCCACCATTACCACAATAGGACATAGAGCACATTGCTGACATCACCAGCATTGCTGCATCAGCACACACACACAACCATGCAAGCGGAGCTTCTCGACATTGATCTGGTGATCATAGGTGCTTAATCACAGCAATTTGACAATTTCCACAGCATGAACACCCTTTGGTGACTTCGGATTTAATTGGTTATTGCTGTATAACCATGAGACATCAATGCACACACTACTTTGAAGGTACTCAGTCATTTCCAACGACAATTCTCAACTCTGAAACCACAAATAAGGCATAGTTTCAATGCCAGCACATGAAAATTAAAGATGATGACACAGAAAAGGTGATGTTCAAGACCTGCTGTATAGTCAGAAGGTCAAAAACACATATGCTAATGCATAGCCCTTCAGATATATAACAGACACCATTTATTTATACTTTACTATATAAACCTGGTAATTTCATACTTTACAACAGTTACTCTCTTCATTCCATTCCCCCACATACACACATCAATCCATCTACCTCAGTAACTCACACAGCTTTGACAATACCAATAGCACACATTTAATAGCAATTTCGTTTGCCACAAAGCCAAGCTTGGAGTAGTAAAGCTGAGACAATTCACAACCATCCCTTGAAATTAGAATGTGATGCTCATCATTGTTTTATTTCATTATGGACACTTGCTCAGTGTTAGTAAGTGATAACCATGTGGTACTCACCCCTTTTAGTTTTATAGGAAAGAATTAGCTTCAACTTCACAAGACATTAGCAAATCCATTTAGACATCAAGAGCAGATGAATAGTATTGGACAATTATAGGGCAGCTCTATTGTGAGCATTGCAAGGATAGGTTTTGAACAGATTTAGTATTGACAGATTGACAAATATAGGGCAGCTCTAGTGTGAGCTTTTGCAGGAAATTAGCATTGACATTATAGGGCAGCTCTAGCATGAGCTTTTGCAGGAAATAGTATTGACAAGTTATAGGAATTGATTTGACAAGAGGTAGGACCAGACAAAGGAAACAAAGTATAGTTTTGACAAAGATTGACCAGTTATAGGAATTAGGATGAACAGAATCATCACAAATAAAGCTGTGACATAACCAGATAAAGCCAAGGACCACAGAAATAAAGATGAGACCCACTATTGCACTGCCATAGCACCAGGAACATCGACACAGACCAATACCGAGATAATTAGGAGCTCATTTAATACCAACATAATACTGACAGCCATTCTATACATCCCATTTTCCTTCCCATCCAGTTTCCCAGTTTTACAACACACACCAGACCAGATAACAGAGACCAAAGGCAACTCAGAACATCAGAATCTGTAGTAACTTCTCATGAGACTAGAGAGAAGTCCCCCACCAGATGGCAAGCCAGTCAACATAGGACAGCTTGATCAGTCCCATAACCCTGAATATGACACTGTGTTTTATTGGTTGAATTGTTACAAGTATGGATGTGCTCAGAAAAACTTGCACAAACACACACAACACCCCAAGGAGTGACTTAGGAACAAAACTAGTTGTTCTGTAATACCGACATAAAGCTGAGACACCACTATTCCATTTTGGTTGTTTACACTGTGATATTCCAGAAGTATCCAACAACAATTCCCCAGTTTACATTCCAAGCTCACTAAAGCATCTGATCACCTCATCAATGTCATCCATGATGATTCTGTATGAACCATGACCTGCTAATCCCACAAATCATCCCTTTTGACCCTGCTGATATGCCTGGAATTGTTACCCTTAGAAAATTGACCTTAGAAATGCATTTTGTAACAGTAGGATAGCTAATCCATGCATTAGTTGGGCCTGTACTTGAAAGAAACTGAATCCAGGACTTAGAAAGTATCCTGGAAAGGCTCTCAGTGTGCCTGGCCAGTCCTGCTCCCTGTGTCAGGAGTGTCACATTTGAGCAGGAACATTCTAGGCTCAGGGAATTGAATGTAACGATGGTCCTGGACTATATTTAGTGTCCAGGACTGGTCTTGTGCAACCTGATCAGTGATTGATTGTCCAGGACCCATGTATGAGCTCATAACTGTACAAGAGTATCCTGGACAGCTGCAAATGAGCTCATAAATGCAGAGGACTTTGGCTGGCCATGGGGAAACTAATCCAGGATAGGTAGGCACAATATAAATAACTTAATGGTAGAATAGTATAAATACAAGCCTGTAATTAGTGCAGGGACCAAGCTTTCTGGCCCCCAGAAGTGCTGTAAAGCAATTTAGTATGGATTAGGGTTAAGAGCTTCAAGCATAGTCTCATAGAAAGTAATTGTGACTGTTGACATTGAGTCCAGGAGCATTTTGCAAGCACAGTACAGCCCAAGAACCAGTCAGACAGTTGTCCTGCAGTTCAGAACAGTTTTGTGTCAGTGATAAGTTGCATTCAGGTGCTCACTTGTGTTAGTTATTCTGCACCAAGCAGTTTTACAGTTTGGAATTGGAGTCCAGGACTCAGTTTTGGTTGTGAATTTGGATCTATTGTGTCCTGGAAAGCATTCTAGCAGTTATATTCACATAAACCATCCTGCATATTTTTATTTGTGTCCTGGCTACTAGCTATGGCACATTTCTATTGACCAGGAAACTTACCCACCCCATGAACTTACTAGCAGGTGGTGTGTGTGTTGTGTTTTGGTGTTTTGTGTGCAGTGCTCTCACCAGTGCTCTCACCTTTCCTGGATTCACTCCCCACTCACCATTGTCACTTTTCATCTGGAGCCCACCATGAGGGATGGAGTTTTCTTTAGAAAGAGTGTATTGGAACTTTTAGTCCACCATCCTGGAAGGTGACTCACGCTGTTCAGACAAGAAGAAAGAGAGTAGTAGTGCAAGTGCTTTGATAACTTGAGCCATGGCTAGAGAAGCAGCATGAGCAGAAGCAAAGAAGAAAGCAGCAGAGGAGAAAGAGTATCGAAGGTGCTACCACAAAACTGAAGTAGCTGCTGGAATAGTACCACCTCCAAAGAAAGTCACACAGAAAGAGAAACAGATAACCCAGGCAGAAAGGGACCAAATTGAAGCTGACCAGAGTGCAATTTTGGAAGACCAATTGAGTATCTTAAGAGAGCAATCAGATGATTCCCAGGATCCAGGACCATCTAATTCAGGCCTTCCAGGAAATAATACTACACCAGGACCAATGAACTCTACAAATTCAACACAACGGCAGTTAGTTAAGATGGCAAATAAGAAGCAGATGCCAATGGAGCAGTCTTGGGATGCCCCCAAGCTGGAAACTTCCAATCCCAGGGCCATTCACAAGCACTTCCATATCCTGGAAGGCATGTTTAAGACCCATGAGGGAGTGGATACAGACCAGGACAAGAAAGAATGGGTGGTGCACTATACTGATACCAATATTGAGGATCAGTGGCAAGCATTTCCTATGTTTGATGAGATGGAGTCCTGGGAGGACTTCAAGAAAGAAGTCCTGCACAATTATGATGGTGTAGCAGAAGATGACAAGGATGCCAGGAAGGGCTTGATGAAAGTCACCCATAAATATAAGAAAGAAGGCATCCTGGATTTGGCAGACTTCCTGAATTATTGCAGGGAGTTCCAGGCCAAGAGTAAGCAAGTAGTGAAAGAAGATCTGATGTCAAATCTGGACCTGGTCAGGTTGTTTATCTCTCCATTTGAGAAAGACACCTTATGGAAGTGCATGCACAACCACCTGGGTAGCTTAACACCTCAGCAGGTGACTGCAGCTAATCCCAGAAGGAATGCACATGATCCCTGGGCCCTGGAAGATGTGTTTGAAGCTGGGACTTGGGTTCTGAAAGGTCCAGGAGCAGTATATAATGAATTATTTGATGGTTCATTGCCAAGCTCTAAATTGGACACAATCCCGGAAACTCCAAGTGGTCCTTCCATGAGTCACAACATGGTACCTTATAAAAGGGATCCTATAAAGATGGAGCTCCCAGATGAAGTCACAGGCTTCCTGGCAACTATGGCTGACAGTAATAGACTTATTGTTAAATTACTGGAGACCCAGGCTTCAATACAGAGTAAGAGAGATGAAGAGATGCATAGAGTATTGGCACAGTTGAAGACACAGCCTAAGATAACTCAGGCTGTGCCAGTCACTAGTACTAGAGGATCATATGGCAGCAGTGCAGCAGGCAATTGTCATTTCTGTGAGGAGCCAGGACTTTTCCAGAATGAATGCCTCCATAAACATGGCATGATAGTGTCCAGGGAATTAGTTCATGTTCCTGGAACTCAAAATATGTACAGGTTGCATAATGGCAATGCTCTGCCTAAGGAACCTCCAGGACTGAGTCCCTGGGCAAGAATCTGGCATTATTATGAGATGCATAAGGGTCCTGGATCTAACTCTGTTGGACAGGCCTGGTGCCTCAATATGTCATGTCTCATCAAATTGCTGAGGACAAGAGTGAGATTAGTTATTTAAAGAACATGCTGGAAAATTTGGTACAGCAGACATCTCACCTGGCACCAGAGAAAGTCAATCAGTACCTGGAAGGACCCCAATGGGAGTCTATAGTTAAAACCAGAAACCAATGTTGCAATAACACTTCTCCAGGAAATGTTAATGAACTGTCATTCAATACCTAGGATTTTCATAGAGGTCCAATGAAGGCAGGAGGACACCATAAAAAGGTCACAGTGGTGATCGGACCTGGTGCTTCTTCACCAGAGGACATTAATCTAAAACCAAAATGTGGAACAGAGACAGAAAACTGGCAAACTCACCCTAAATTGCAAAGCAAATATACCCCCATTTCATCTAATACTAAGAAAGGAAGCATGGGAACCCTGCATGTTTAGTCAGCAAGAATATGACACCTTAATAGTCAGGAGGGCAGGCAACTGGTGACCTAACTAAATCATAGAAATGGAAGATTGCAATGTCCTTAAGAGATCCTATGAAGAAGTAAATCATTAAAATGAATTTTAAGAATTTTATAATCAATTTTATGTGTTATTTGTTTAAGTGCTAAAATGGCAAAACTGATGCTCTAGGTAGATTTTTGATTTGTGTGATGAGATAATTTGACTGTCATGTGATGGTCACATGACCTGGCTTGCATCCAAATTCAGTCAAAATTCAGTTCACAGTTGGTTCACAGCACCATTTTCCTTTGTGTTTTAAACATATTTTAGACTTAACTAAGTAGACTTGGACACTGGTCGATAATGTAAAGTAGTCTTCCAATTGATTTGATTACTTGTGTGGCTATGCTATTGAGTATCATGTTGGTACCATGACATACTTAGTCATGTGACTACTAAGCAACAGTGACTTCCTGTATCAATAGTAAGTCCCTCAGAGAAAGAAGGGTGGTAAAAAGCAAAAATTTATTGTCCCCTAGAATTATTGTGTACAACTTCAATGCTATTTTTTTGGCTGTTTTATGTGTGGCACACTTTTGCAAAATTGTTCCTTCAGATTTGGCTCATGTCATGTCACATGTCACATGATAACTAAACATGCAGGGTTTCCATGCTCTCTTTCTTAGTAATAATAAAGGCAAACTTGTACTAGAGATCCAGGAATTGGAAAACAGTTTCTGGACATGCAGCCCAATAATTTCTGTTAGTGGAAATGATGGTCACCTGGAACCAGAGAATCCATATGCCAAAGTACCCGATGTGATGCTGCTACCAATCCCAGAAACAGTAGAGAAGTATTCAGTCTTACCAGGAGAAGTTAGATGAGAACCAGCATACAAGAAGAAGATTGAAGTGCAATCTGGCGACCTGGAAATGGAAGTCTGGGATCAAATGATGAAAGCCCTGGTTACCCTTACTGCTGAACATTGGTTAGCATCCAGTCCTGGAGCCTGACAGAAAATGAAGACCTGTGTTACTCCAAAAAGAGTCCTGGTTAACAAAGTACTGTTGGAAGATGTCACTGAGGATGAGGAAAGTGATGAAGAAGTTGAAGATTCAGTACCCCTGGGTGCTATGGCTGATGACCTGGATCCTGGAATTGAGTCTAGGATTAGGATTGAAGACCCGAAAGTGATATGGACTCTAGTGACCTGACAATGTGACTTCGAATGTCCCAGAATTCCCAGTGTTAACAATTAGAGAGACCCTGTTCTAAGTCCTTAGTGGAGACAAGTTAGACATGAAAAATTGACTATAAGTTCGGTGGAACCCCTACAACCTTTAGACAAAGCTGTAGTATACTTTGGTAGAACTGGGCTACTTAAATACATGGAGTTTTATGCAACTCTGGGTCCCAAATTGTATGGTGCTCAGTGTTTAAATTAGAAGAAGCAAATGGGCTGGGAATATGACCCAAAATGGATCACATGAGCAGATGGAAAGTGCGAATAGAGGAGTATCGACAAAGGAGATGTACTAAGAATGGCAAGGGAAGAAATAAGTCTTGGTGAAGGATTTGACTAGGAGGCGGCTGGGTGATGTAGCCATGCTACCTGACCCAAAAAAGGGGCTAAAATTAACAGGAAAGACCTGGGAAGTGAGAGTGGGTTCTATGTGACTACTATGAGACAAGGAATGGTCCTGGAAGGTTCAACAATTATTGGAGACCCTGTTCTACAGTACTTGGAGACAATCCTGGATGGTGAAAAACCCAAGACCATTGTAGTAGTAGCCACCCCTTCACAACCTTTAAGATCAGTGTACCCTTTGGTACCAGGTAGAAAGAAGTTGGAGTGTTTATGCAACTCTGGGTCCCAAATTGTATCCTGCTCGGCTAAGTTAGTGAAGCAAATAGGCTGGGAATATGACCCAGATGTTTATATACTCATGGAAAGTGTGAATAGAGGAGTTGAGAAGTCCCTGGGACTTGTAAAGAATGTTGCATTCTTATTTGGTGAAATAACTGTGTACCTGCAAGTTCATGTACTAGCCAACCTGGCTTATGATTTATTGCTTGGATGTCCATTTGATACCCTGACTTCAAGCAAAGTTAAGAATACCCTGGATGGTGACCAGACTTTAATTCTGATAGATCCTAATACAAAGAAAAGGACCCTGGTACATACTTATCCTAGAGGACAGCCACCATCAGTTTTACAGAAAGACCAGGTGTTGGGTTTTCAGAGCTTGAGGATCTGATCCCAGATCAAGGAGAGCTAGCAGTAATCCTCACCCAGGATAAGGAGGGTAACTTTCATATAGAAAGTTATGCTGGGCCTCCAGGACAACAGGCAACATTTAGTAGGATGAATATTAGAGATTTCTATCTCAAAGCATGTGAACAAGTAACTGAGGATCCAGTAAATGGATCACTCTTGAATGTATTCTATACTCAGAAGTACCTTGGCACAAAGCCTGGAGGGAAAATGGATATGTTGGTACAAGAAGTAAAGGGAAACATGCCTCTCTTTGACATGGCAGCATTTAATTGAAAGGAAGCCAGTAGAAGGGATCCAGGATGCTCGGAAGGTATCCTGGATGAGTTGAATGATGCACCCTCGAATTCCAGGAATGATACTTGGGACTGAGAGGCAGTTCTTGTAACAAAGAAATATAAACCGGTGGCTTTGAAAACCAAGCCAGTGCTGACCACTCTGCCCTCCAATTTTAGAATTGTCCAGGACATTAAGGGAGATCTGCTCAATGGGATGCCTACCTTGTCACCAGTCCTGGAAGATTTTAAACCCACTGGATGGTATACCTTAGAGCGAAAGCTGAAAATTGACGAGATACATAAGGAAGATTTCCTTTGGGACAAAGAGCAAAAGCTGATGCACCATTTTATGATGCTCCAGGAACAGGGGTTCACCTGGGATGACTCTGAGAGGGGACATTTCTGGGAAGACTTCTTTCCACCTGTAGACATCCTGGTCATTCCACATATGCCCTGGGTACTCAAGAATATTCCTATCCCTGCTCCTATTTACCAAGATGTGTGTAAAATAATTAAGACAAAGATCAACACAGGGGTATATGAGCCTTCTAACTCATCATACTGATCCCAGTGGTTTTGTGTGTTAAAGAAAGACAGGAAAAGCTTGCGATTAGTGCACAGCCTGGAACCTTTGAATGCTGTGACTATTGCACACTCTGGACTTCCCCCGGCAACAGAAGAACTGGCTACTCACTTTGTGGGGAGAGCTTGTGGAGGAATCCTGGATTTATTTGTTAGGTATGATGAATGATCCCTGGCAGAGTCATCCCAGGATTTGACCACTTTCCAAACACCATTTGGAGCTCTTTGCCTGGTTACATTACCTATGGGCTGGACAAATTCAGTACCCATTTATCCTGCAGGATGAAATTCCAGAGTATACAAGGCTGGGATATTGATGATGTTCCACTCTGGGGACCTGCAACACATTATGAGTTGCCAGGAAACAGTTTTGAAACTATTCTGGAGAATCCTGGAATCCATAGATTTGTCTGGGAACATTTCCAGGTTTTGAACAGAATCATTCAGAGAATGAAGTATTGTGGTGGAACTTTTTCCAGGCCTAAGGCAGTGCTATGCACCTCTGAAACTATAGTGGTTGGGCATTGCTGTACATACAAAGGCAGGAAACCTGAGACAGAGAGAATGAAAGTTTCATCCTTAACTGGGGACCTTGCAAAGAATTGGGAGATGTCAGAGCCTTCCTGGGAACATGTGGAACATGTTGCATGTTTATTAAGAACTAGTGCTAAGCTCACAGAGATCTAACTAATCTTATTAGCTCAAAGTTCCCTTCCATTGGGGTGAGGACCAGGAAAATTCCATGCAGGCATTGAAGTTATGCTCTTGCAGAAAGTCCGGCACTAAGATCAGTAAACTATGATTGGCTGATCTCTTCTTGTGTGTAGACACATCCTGGAGAGCTGATGGCTTCTATATTTGTCAAGCTGACCCTGAAAATCCTTGGATCAGGTATCCTGGTCGATTTGGATCATGCACACTTAAATGAACAGGGAATCTATTCTCCCATGCCAATTATGAACTGTATGGGTTGCACTTAGCAATCTTATAGCATGTTTGTAAAAGGGATCCAATTGGGTGTGGGGATCCAGCTTTATCTGGTTAGTAGAAATGTGTGATGACTGGGAGTATGTCCTAGATTGGGAATGTTAAGCCAGGTCCTGACAGTGTTTTAAATGCAGCTATCAACAGATGGATTGATTCCTATCCTGCTTTTAAACCCACTTTTATCATGAAAGCTCAAAATTGATGAGATCATAAGGAAGATTTCCTGGGACCAGATGGAGCTTTCCAGCTGGATTTTCACCATTTTATGAGTATGGCTGCCAGGAACAGGATTTAGAAGGATGACTCTGAATATGATGGGACATGTTCTGGGAAGACTTCTTTCCAAGTCTTTAGACAGGATAGACATTCCACATACACCCTGGGTACTGCAAGGCCTATCCAGGATTTATTTACCAAGACCAATGATAAGACTGGGTAGAATGGCTGACCCACAAATTCTTGCGAAAACTAAAGCATTATTGATGCAGTAGTTTTGTGTATTAAAGGGTACTATCTGTGGAACTTCACAGTGATGCTTAGACTGGATGGTTTGTGCTGTTAACTGAGTCAGTAATGGCATGGACTGACAGAGAAACTTGTGGTTGGGCCAACCCTGTAAGGGAGAAATGTGGAGGAAGTCCTGGGATTATCTGAACAGGAACTATGCACTAAGTCATCTTGTGGGGACACAGCCATGACAGTAGAGATCAAAGTGAAGTATTCCAAACACCTCTTTGAAGCTCTTCCGGTAAAGTTACATTATCTATGGGCTGGACAAAGTTCAGTACCTAAGGTTTCATGACTATGAACTAGAATTCTGACAGCATGAAATTCCAGAGTTTACAAGGCCAATAGGTGATACCAGTCTGGGGACCTGCAACACGTTATGATTTGCCAGGAAACAGTTTTGAAACTATTCGAGAATCCTGGAATCTGCAGTGCACTTTGTCAACTCAACATTTCCTGGTCTTGAACAAGAAGGTTCATGTGGTACCAGAGAATGAAGTATTGTGGTGGAGTTGTCAGGGTATTCCAGGGGCCTAAGGCAGTGCCACATGTGGGCTCTGAAAATTTAGTGGTTGGGCATCACTGTACATCATGAAGGCAGGAAACCTGAGACAGAGAGAATGAAAGTAATCCTTAACTGGGGACCTTGCAAGGAATTGGGAGATGTCAGAGCCTTCCTGGGAACATGTGGAATGTGTCACATGTTTATTAAGAACTATGCTAAGCTTGCAGAGCCTCTAACTAATCTTACCCAGCTCAAAGTTCCCTTCCATTGGGGTGAGGACCAGGAAAATTCCATGCAGGTGTTGAAGGATGCTCTTGCAGAAAGTCTGGCACTACGATCAGTAAACTATGATTGGCTGATCATTCTGTGTGTAGACACATCCTGGAGAGCTGTTGGCTTCTATATTTGTCAAGCTGAACCCTGAAAATCCTAAGATCAGGTACTATTGTCGATTTGGATCAATCACACTTAATGAGTGGGAAGCTAAATTCTCCCAGCCAAAGCATGAACTATATGGGCTGCATTTAGCACTTATAGCATGTAAAAATTGGGTGTGGGGATCCAGGAATTTGATAGTAGAAACTGATGCAAAGTATGTGTTGGGAATGTTAAGGAATCCTGACAGTGTACCAAATGCAGCTATCAACAGATGGATTGAAGCGATCCTGCTCTTCCATTTCAAGTTAGTGCATGTTCCAGGAAAAGTTCATGGACCAGATGGACTTTCCAGGAGGGATTTTCAGCCTGGGGATGATGAGTATGGCTGCCTGGAAGAGGATTTAGAAGAACATGAACTGTTGGAGTATGATGACACCATGTGGCCTGCGCCACTTGATTTTGAAGTCTTTGCAGACAGGATAGACACCAGGCATGGTTACATGACCATTGCCAAAGCTGTCCAGGATTTAGAAACAGACTGAGGTTTCCTGGAAACCAATAACAGCCTTATAACTAGTGTCTTGTACAGTGCCCCAATCCTGCCAGAAGCAGATGATTTCACAGATGATGAGGAGTATACAGAGGAACATAGAGCAAAGTTTGGAAAGCAGATGGATGACAAGTTGGATCTTGTGTCTGCCTGGTTGGACAATCCACTACAGAAACCTCCTGGAATATCTGATACCCAAGCCAAAAGTTTTGTTAGATTTGCTATGCATTTCTTTAAAGACAAAGGCAGGATATATTGCAAAAGTCAGGAAGGTGAACACAAGTTAGTAATTAAAAAGTCCAGGAGAATGCATATCCTAAAGTCCAGTCATGACTTCCTGGGACATTGCAGCATCTATGCTACCCTGGAATTAGTTAAACAATGATTCTGGTGGCCAGCACTGGAGCAGGATGTTGCCTGGTATGTCAAGTCATGTGATACTTGTCAGAGGCATTTAATGATGAAAGTACAGATCCCACCCATGGTTACCCATACTCCATCAATATTCCAGGTAATCCATGTCGACACAATGCATATGCCAATGTTGTCCAGGTACCATTATATTGTTCATGGAAGGTGTGCATTGACCAGCTGGATGGAAGGCAAGATGTTGAAAGCTGAAACTGGTAAAGCAATTGGAGAATGGCTATTTAATGATGTTTTCTGCTACTGGGGATGTGTTTCCTTGATTGTAACAGACAATGGGCAACCATTTCTGAAAGCAATGTCTTTCCTGAAAGCAACTTATGGCATCCGGGGAATCCAAATATCAGGTTACAATTCCCAGGCAAATGGTAAAGTCAAAAGACCTCACCTGGATGTATGCCAGGCCTTATATAAAGCCTGTAACGGTGTCATTTCAAAGTGGTCTCTCTACTTTCCACATGTTCTGTGGTTGGACAGAGTAACTATTCGCAGGAGGATGGGATGTTCACTGTTCTTTGCTGTAACTGGTGCACACCCAGTACTACCTTTGGATGTTGTTGAAGCTACCTGGCTTGTGAAGTATCCAGGAAGGTTATTAACTATGGAAGAAGTGATAGGGTATCAAGCACGGGCTTTAGCCAAGCATTCTTCTGACATTGCTATGTTAAGAAACAGACTGCATGAAATCAAAGTCAAAGAAACCTTGAAATATGCCAGGATGCATGTGGCAACCATAAAACAGTTAGTTTTCAAGCCTGGAGATTTGGTACTGGTTCAAAACACTGCTATTGAAAAGTCTATGAATAGTAAGATGCATCCCAGGTATTTAGGACCTGTGATGATAGTAAGGAGATCAAAAGGAGGTTCTTATATTGTGGTGGAAATGAATGGCAGCACTTGGGGATTCAAGGTTGTGGCCTTCCGGGTCATTCCATACATGGCCAGGAAAAAGATTGAGCTTCCAGGACCATTGGAATCTCTCCTGGACATGACAAAAGAAAGTTTAGATAGCCTGGAAAAGTCCCCAGAGCCGGTTGAAGATGTACCTGATGATTTCACAGACTCTCATCCTGAATATGAAGAGTACGAATCATTAGGTCCTCCCCTGGAAATATCAGATGCATAAGGCATATATTCTTTATATAAAACAAGTCATTGTATGAGCTGAGAATGCATTCGCACTCAATCCAGGCTGTTCCCTGTGCAACTCCAAGTCGCCAGGATTTGTCTGCTAAGTAAAAGAAAAGATGAGGCATAAGTTCAGAAGTGGAATGTGACATAGGAATGAGGAAAATTGTTTAATTAGTGGCATCCTCCATGACAGGGTCTTCGGGATTCTGCATCCTGGAAATCTCAGCATTGGTTAAACCAAGCTGCTTGTCACAGAACTAGTAGGTGATGACAGTTGACTCCAGGTGGTGGATAAGCAACTCAAGTTCAGCCTCCAGGTGATGCTTGTGAATAACATGTTTCTCAATGCTAGCCTCCCTGAGATGATTCCCAGAGATGACAGCCAGAGCGTCCTGGACGCATTCGTACTTGGCCTGTAGTTGAAATTGATTGGCCCAGGCTAAAAAAAAAAATTAAGTTAGCCTGGATGGTTGGGAACAAACCTGGAATGCTTACCAGTGAAGAGGCAAGTCGCTGTGTGCAGCCAAAAAGGACTCGAAATGTGAGCAGAGACTACAGCCTCTGAATCACACTCTAACCTTCGATGCTACAACCACACACAACAACCACACACTCTTTAGTTTGTGAGGGATTATAATGCGATAGAAGCAAGCAGTGGAATTGATAAGACGGGTTCTAGGACCTCAAATACACTTTAAATGGGTGTGCTCTCCGATTTTCTAGACTTCTCTAAGTCTAAAGACTTTTGCTACAAGAGGTGGTGACTTTGTCGCTGGGCCTCAAGGCAATATCACAAATGCACCATCCCAGATGCAGAGTGCAACACAATTTGCCCTTAAAACACACAAAACTAACCCAAACACAATGCGCTCTTCCAAGAGATGCTCCCAAATCCAATCCACAAGAGCCACTGGGTTTGAACCAATGCGCTCTAGCTCCCTAACCAATCGTAACTCCACAGGGTTTGAACCTGTGCCAAGTCAGAGAAACCCAAAAACACAATAACACCATCCCACAAGCCAAAGGGTTTGAACCCCTGCCACTTGGGGAAAAGAGCGCAAGCTAATCAGCCCAAAGGGTTTGAACCTCTGCCAACTGTAGCTCCACATGTCACCCAAAACCCTTCACACATGAGAGTGCAAGTGCTCTGGCCTCCCAAACATCCCCTAGATGAACTTAGAGTTGATCACACTTCACACAGAGGTTTTACTGTTGTGAACCAATCTCTATATTCGAAGTCTCCCCCTGCACTGAGCTGAGAGTGTCAACTTTTGCTTACACACTACACAGTGGGTACCAGCTGGGAACCTGCTATACTACTGTGTGTCTACCATATTTATATGTGCTCTCCATTACCAATTGGATCTACATATTGGGTAAAGGTCCGTGCACCATTGAGTGCTATTCCTGCATGTCTGAAATGCCTCCATCCAGCATTATTCTGACTCATTTCGGTCCAGCTATTGGATTTGAGTCCGACTGAGTCACTGCCTGTTTAGCAGAGAGTCCTTTTTATATTTCTGAGCAGCATGTGCTATTTCCGAGCATCATTTTCAGGAGAGCACACCTTCCATGTGCTTCCCTGTCACCACCGGTCTGAGGGCACATGTGGTTTTAATCTTCCTGTACAGCCACTGTGCCATAGGTCTAGAGTGTGGGCCATTCTCCTATGATATCATTGCGGTCTCCTGTGCCTGTTGATCCCTGATCAATGTCTCCCCTCTGATTGCATCATAAACACCAATTTCTTTGAGTAGAGTGCTGACACGCCAAGTGGCTGTCTACCCATGAAATTGCGAACATAATAGGCAATTAAAACGATGCAAGGGTCCATGTGAACCAAATAAACACCTAAGGGTGCGCTCTTGTGTATAGAGTGTAAGCAGTTACAGTGTTAAGGGTGACATCAGGTGGAGCACAAGGCTCAGGTCTTAACAAGACACCAGATGGGTTTTGTTGGCCATGGAGGCAATGTACTTGACACTAGCAGTGCTCTACTCAAAGAAATGGGTGTTTATGATGCAATCAGAGGGGAGACATTGATCAGGAATCAACAGGCACAGGAGACCGCAATGATATCATAGGAGAATGGCCCACACTCTAGACCTATGGCACAGTGGCTGTACAGGAAGATTAAAACCACATGTGCCCTCAGACCGGTGGTGACAGGGAAGCACATGGAAGGTGCGCTCTCCTGAAAATGATGCTCGGAAATAGCACATGCTGCTCAGAAATATAAAAAGGACTCTCTGCTAAACAGGCAGTGACTCAGTCGGACTCAAATCCAATAGCTGGACCGAAATGAGTCAGAATAATGCTGGATGGAGGCATTTCAGACATGCAGGAATAGCACTCAATGGTGCACGGACCTTTACCCAATATGTAGATCCAATTGGTAATGGAGAGCACATATAAATATGGTAGACACACAGTAGTATAGCAGGTTCCCAGCTGGCGCCCACTGTGTAGTGTGTAAGCAAAAGTTGACACTCTCAGCTCAGTGCAGGGGGAGACTTCGAATATAGAGATTGGTTCACAACAGTAAAACCTCTGTGTGAAGTGTGATCAACTCTAAGTTCATCTAGGGGACGTCTGGGAGGCCAGAGCGCTTGCGCTCTCGTGTGTGAAGGGTTTTGGGTGATGTGTGAAGCTACAGTCGGCAGAGGTTCAAACCCTGTGGAGTTACGATTGGTTAGGAAGCTAGAGCGCATTGGTTCAAACCCAGTGGCTCTTGTGGATTGGATTTGGGAGCATCTCTTGGAAGAGCACATTGTGTTTGGGTTAGTTTTGTGTGTTTTAAGGGCGAATTGTGTTGCGCTCTGCATCTGGGATGGTGCATTTGTGATATTGCCTTGAGGCCCGGCGACAAAGTCACCACCTCTTGTAACAAAAGTCTAGAAAATTGGAGAGCACATCCGTTTAAAGTGTATTTGAGGTCCTAGAACCTGTCTTATCAATTCCACTGCTTGCTTCTATTGCATTATAATCCCCCACAAACTGAAGAGTGTGTGGTTGTTGTGTGTGGTTGTAGCATCAAGGGTTAGAGTGTGATTCAGAGTCTGTAGTCTCTGCTCGCATTTCGAGTCCATTTTGGCTGCACACAGTGACTTGCCTCTTCAGCGCTGCTAGTGTCAAGTACATCCTTATGTGTGTTATTCCCCTGGTGATCCTTGTTAGAGGTGCCGGGTGTACCAATTTTGCATAATTTCAAGCTTGGACAACCCTCAGGCATGTCACCAGAGATGACAGCTAGAGCATCCTGGATGCATTTGTACTTGGCCTGTAGTTGGAATTGATTGGCCCAGGCTAGAAATTAAGTTAGCCTGGATGGTTGGGAACAGACCTGGAAAGCTTACCAGCAATTGGAAACACTAGTTGGTTATTTCCTAGGTCCCCACCTCTAGCCATAGCACTGGCATCAGTTCTCATGTGCTTATTGGTGCAATCAGCAAGGATACGGTTCTGCTTTTCAAGTATATCAACTGTCTTTTGATATGAACAGTCGTATTTAGCAAATCCTGGAATATCGCAATAAGGAATGACAGTCACCATAGGGCAAAGACCAATGCCATGTTCATAGCCACCACAGACAGTGCAACAAGTGGGATCAGTGGACCTCTGAGGATCCTGGTCAGTAAAATTTGGAAAGAGCATGTTGAAATTAAACAAGTACCTTGACTGGAGCAGGAGACTGAGTTGCAGCATGCTTGGATAAGCAACCTTTGCATTTCCTGGCAGCACAGCCTCTGGTGCTTCAAGCTAAAGAAGGGTCCTGGTCAATTTAAGTTGTCTTCCAGGATTGTTTGGGACCTTACCTGGTGCCTCTTCATTGAGACTCATCTGTGAAATGCCAAATGAAAGTTGAACAATAAGGTCTGGAGTGAGTCCAGGCTATGTACGCTGTCAGATTCATCACTATCAATCTTCATCTTGATATCTTTTTCAATGGTGAAACTCTCTGGATCAGTATCAGGACCCACAGTGGCTTTAGATTTCGCGGTGTGGGAACCTTTCTTAGACTTGGTTTGCTATCCAGGATATGGTTAGTAGAGTCCAGGATTGAGTTGAATACAACTCACAGTTGGAGCAGTGGAGATTTTTGCATGAGGATTCCTGGAAGCTACAGCAACTGCTGCATTAGCAGCAGCATTCGCAGCTGCAGCTGCTGTGGCACGTTGATGAGCCTCAGGGCTCTGTATACTCCAATTTCACAGATTTATCCCTTTAGCAGACTTTCAGCAAACCAATGATTCCACACAAGCCCATATATACTTTATAGGGCTTTTCCAATGCTTTCCCAATGCCAATACCTTGGCAATACTCTGAAAACTCCATTTTTGACCTAAAGCTGCGGAATTAGCACTGCCATTACTAGAATAGGACCTAGAGTGCATTGCCGACATCTCCGGCATTGATGCATCAAAGCACAAAGGTGCAGCCACATGAGCAGAGCTTCTCGACATTGATCCGGTGATCATAGGGGCTTCATCACAGCAATTTGACCATTTCTGCAGCATGAACACCCTTTGGCAACTTCGGAATTAATTGGTTATTGCTGTATAACCATGAGACATCGATGCACACAATACTTTGGCGGTACTCAGTCATTTCCAATGAGTATTCTCAACTCCAACACTATGAATAAGGCATAATCTAATGCCGGAACTATGAAAATCAAAGGTGCAGACATGAATAAGACAACGCACAAGACCTGCTGTATAGTCAGAAGGTCAGAAACACATATGCTAATGCATAGCCCTTCAGATATACCACAAGGATGCCATTTATTTATATCTTACTATATAAACACAGTAATTTCATACTGTACACTAGTTACTCTCTCTATTCCATTCCCCCATGTACACACATCAACTCATTTTACCTCAGTAACTCACCCAGCTTCGACAATACCAATAGTACACATTTAATAGCAATTTCATTTGCCACAAAGCTGAGCTTGACGTAGTTAAAGCTGAGACGCTTCACCATCATCCATCGACCTAAAACCTTGACTTTTGTCATTGCTTTACTTCATTACTGGCATTGCTCAGTGTTAGTAAGTGATAACCATGCAGTACTCACCTCTTTTAGTTTTATAGGAAAGAATTAGCTTCAATTTCACAAGATCAGATTAGTTTTAACAGTTTTCATTTTCACAAGACATTAGCGAACCCATTTGGGCATCCAGAGCAGACAAATAGTATTGGATAGTTGTAGGGCAGCTCTATTGCCAGCATTGCAAGGATAGGTTTTGAACAGATTTAGTATTGACAGATTGACAGATATAGGGCAGCTCTATTGTGAGCTTCGCAGGAAATAGTATTGACCAGTTATAGGAATTGATTTGACAAGAGATAGGACTGGACAAAGGAAACAAAGTATAGTTTGACAGAGATTGACAGTTTATAGGAAGTAGGACGAACAGAATCATCACAGATAAAGCCGAGGAGACCAGAAATAAAGACAAGACCCGCTATTGCACTGCCATAGCCACAGAAACATCGACACAGACCCATACCAAGACGATTAGGAGCTCATTTAATACCAACATAATACCGACAGACATTTTACACATCCCAGTTTCTTTCCCATCCAGTTTCCCAGTTTTATGGCACACACCAGACCAGATAACAGAGACCAAAGGCGACTCAGAGCGTCGGAATCTGTAGTAACTTCTCATGAAACTAGAGAGAAGTCCCCCCAAAGACGACAAGCCAGTCAACGTAGGACAGCCTGATTTGTCCAGTACCAAATACGTATAGTGTTTTGTCGGTGGAATCGACATGAGTACGGAGGTACTCAGAAAGCTCACACACAAACAAACAACACACCCGAGGAGTGGCTTATGAACAAAACTAGTTGTTCTGTAATACTGACACAAAGCCGAGACACCACTATTTCCATTTTGGTTCTTCGCACGGCGATATTCCAGAAGTATCCGACAACTATTCACCAGTTTACATTTGGAGATCACTAAACCATCTGACCACCTCATCAACGTTCCTTGTGATCAGAGTGAACCCAGCCTGTTGCACAAGCTGGGAAGGTATAATTCTCAGGGGACTTGGATCCATGAGGGATTTCGAGCAGGAGTTTCCTGTTCTGGCAGTCACATCTTGCACCAAAGGCTCCCTCCCGGAGAAGAGAACCTTGGTACATTTCTATTGACCAGGAAACTTACCTGCCCCACAAACTTGCATAGCAGGTGGTGTGTGTGTTGTGTTTTGGTGTTTTGTGTGTGGTGCTCTCACCTTTCCTGGATTCACTCCCCACTCACCATTGTCGCTTTTCACCACAGTCAAGCTCAAATCTCACAAAAGAAAAAGGAGGATGCAGTATTGCGGGCATTTGCTCAGCAGAGTATGTTGCCTTTTCTGTGTCTGTACATAGTTGACTATCACACACTGGCAGGTCTCCACCCAGAGCAGTTATGACAGATAGAAGAGGCCCAACTTGCTATGACCCAAGGCAATCATATGCCAATGGATGGTCCAAGTGATCATTGGAGATCAGATGCTGCTGATGCCGAGATGATGAAGGATGTGTTGGCCAGACAGACTGAACTACAGATCAGTCATGGTGGGAGAGAATACATTGAAGTCATGGCCCAGTTATGTTCATTCTTGAAGGGAAAACTGTGAGTCCCTTGCTCTTCTTCTTGTAGAAATTTCTTTCTGACATTTCTGTAGGTCTAAACATGATAGTTGTACCTGGAAAGACTGGACATACCTCTGTTATGAAGGCTTTTCTGCCCAGATGCCTGCATTGGTTGATGCATATATGGAGTGGGATTTGAATTGTACCCAAGGGATACAGTCAGAACCATCAAACACAGATGGCTTGGTTTCTGTAAAGGTGGTTGACTTATACCATGCATATACTTGTCCATACCCAATGCAAGTTCACTCATCTATTGCTTAGGAGAATATGAGGCCTCTATACAGACATGTTCATCAGACAAATATACAGCCTCAGCACTTATTCATCAAGGACTGCTTCCATGTGCATCTTTCAATCCCTCTGTCATCATTACCATCCCTGCTATGGAAGTCTACCATGCTGCTCATTTGCACTGTCCTCAGTTCAATATTCAGCCATTTGTTAAAATGCTCTGTGATCTTCATTCTGTTGCATTTTGACCTTATCTTCTCTGCCAATTCTCCATTTGCTATGACTTGTACATTGATCTTTGGAATACTGTCCATGACCATGTTCTCAATGCCTTGGGCCATGACATTCCTGACTGGCGAGCTTTAAATGCTTGCCCTTGTTATACATACAAGCTAGAGGATGAACATCCACTGAAGTTCTCTATGCTTGGTACTATGGATGGTAATGACTCAATGAAGCGGGTTCTGAAGCAGGAGAGTGAGGTTATTGATGATGATGGAGGTGCTGTTCCTGGAAGATCAATTGAAAGGTTGGATTTGCAAGATGGCAGGGGTGACTACTTCATACCTCAAGCCTAGGTGGACAAGTGGTCCAAGGAGGCAATTGGGGAGTCTCTAGTGCACTCATGTGCTGGTAATGATGAAAGTCCTTATGCTGATTTATGGAAAAATATGGTCAATGATATGTCTACATGAGCATGGGGCATATTTGATGAGACAGGGATCTTTGTATGCTTGTGTAGGCATAGGTTTGTATTGCTGGCAGCTGATATGGTCCACAGTGGAGAATTGTAAGTCATCTCTCTTATTTAAATATAGTATTTACTTACAGCTTGAAATCAGAGCCAAGTATCCCCTTGCTATAGTTGAAAAACTACTGGATCTCTTTGGAGATGACATTGGCATTGGATATGATGTTGGCTGTAAATTTGGCATCACTGTTGCTCAGTCACCACTGGGCAAACATGCACATGAACATAGATTTAGTTCCCTTGTTGGACTTTTTCATGGACATGCTCACCAACATCAGTGCCAACTTCAACATCTTGGGACATATGTATCTGGTATGGGGCTGGAAGATCTGGAAGGTTGTGAGTGCTTCTTTTCAGGATCAAATGCTCTTGCATTGGGTGTTTGACATGTAAGCCAGTTTCATCATCATCAGGCAATCACCAATTACATGATGTGCAAGGATCATTTTGACACATTTCAGAACCTTAGTGAGTATTTATTTCATTGATGTCATATCTGGCTAATATGTTTTATAGGTGCATTTTTGTGCAACAATTATTATCAGGCTTTAGACATCATACAGGAGTGTCCTGGACTTGAGGATTCAATGAGGGCACTGGGAATAAAAAGTGGCTCTGTTATTGAAGGATGGCTGCAGGAGGAAAAAGAATATCTTGCAACACTGTCAAAGGAGCCACTACAGGAGACCCTGGAAATGGAGTATTATACCATTCAGTAAGTGCTCTAACCAATGTTAGATTTTGATGATATTCTAACTTTTTGTATAGATCTTCAGTAGAAAATGCTGTTGACCATTGGATGGTGGTAACAGCTGAGACACTCAACAGACAGAATAATAGGACTGAGACACCTTGCAGGCACCTTCTAGAGAAGTGTGACAATGCTCTCAAGGCTGTACAAGTCCTGGAGGTATGCTTAGGGATAGAATGCTGAGAGGTTGGATGTCAGAAATGGGTGGAAAATGAAAGGCGTGTTAAAATGTGAACCTACCAGTGTGCTATTGACAATTTAGAGCATCTGGTGATTTTACATGTCTTTGAACTTACCAAAATGAATATGTCCCACACTGGTAAGAGTCTATAGTCTGTATTGCATTTTCTAATATCATTTTTAGGGTACAAGATGTGAAAGCATATTGGAAAGGCTTTACAATCTCATTCTCAGGCTATACACACAGCACTAGAGAGGTACAACAATGCTGCTAAGGCCATGGATCCACCATGCATTACACTTCAATGGGCAGAAGTTGTTGAATATGCCTTTCTTTCTGATTTTGATCTCTTTCAGGATCCTGGTACTCAAGAAGGTGTTCAGGAGATGTCAAAAAAGGTATGGGCAACATCTGCAGGTCGTGCAACAATGGACAAGTACTTCAAAAATCAAGCATGCAGAGGAGGAAATTGAATGTCTTAATGTTGAGATTCCATGTTTGCTCTCATACATGACAGATGAAGACCACTACCTTCAAGAACAATGTCGCAGCTTCAGCCATTCCTTTCCAGCTCTTGCTCATCAGATGTCTTGCTATCATTTGGAACAATCATGCTTTTATGATTTACATAACAAGCACTTTGCATGCCTGTCTCAGAGAGCAGGTGTCACTGTCTCCTTATCATCTAAAATGACTTGTGGCAAGAGAGCAGGATGGCATGGTGCAACATCATTAATGGCAATTAATGATACAACAGGAATGGCTGCTAGTCTTATAAAGGCTTTGGAGAAAGCTGGAGCTGATGCTGATGAAGATGATGAAGCTGATGACCGTGACAACTCTGATGATCAGATTGAGGAACAACTAGTCATGCTTATGGATACATTCTCTACATAATTAGAGCATATCATCACAATTTCTTCTTATTTTCTGCATTTCTCTAGCAAGAGATGGCATTTATAGCTTTCTTCTATAGATGTACAGGAAAGAATTATATGATATGTGGATGAAAGGCAAAAAAGCAGATGATTTGTATTCATTTCAGTCTTTTTCCATTGAAAAGTGAGATAGATAATGAAACATCAGAGCCAGAAGTTCAATGATACAGCACAATGTCAATGCATGGTAAGCAAGAAATTATTCACATTTTTTTGGCATTTTTTCAGTATTTTTTTAGATGAAGAATGAAGAAGATATGGTTGTCATTGTGCATGACAGTGAGTGGAGAGTGGGAACATTGGCTGACAGTGAGTGGATGGGTGGTATATTCCCTTTTTGATAGAAACCTGGCAGAATGATGAGCCATGTGTCAATTTTGATGGGCCATGTGGGCTAGCACAGCCACACTTACTTGTATCAAAAATATCATATTGTCATTGTGCACAACAGTGAGTGGATGGGTGGTATATTCCCTTTTTGATAGAAACCCACCAGAATAATAGGCCATGTGTCAAGTTTGATAATCCCTGTGACAATTTTGATGGGCCATGTGGGCCAGCACAGCCATGCCAATCTGCATCTCATGTATCATATTGTCATCATATTATACAGTGAGTAAGTGTGCAGGATTGTCAAAGGAAGAATGAATAAACAATTATTGTCTTTTTTTGGATTTTTTTTGTCAAGAAATGAAGAAGATGGGTTGTCATCATGGCAGACAGAGAGTGGGAGAGACAGGAATCACTGCAGACCATGAGCAGAGGGGCAAGAATATCTGGGCAGTGATGGACCTATGTGACCATCATGTGATGATGACATCACTATGCCAAGCAGCCCTGTTATATAAGACTGCCAGCTAATTCCTCAAAGATATTCAATACTTATTGGGGTACCATCTAAAACACTATATTTAACCAGGTATACTAGACATTAGTAGACAAGACTAACACCTACTATATCTACCAGCTACCAGGCTTAACAGGTGAATCTTTGTCAAAAATATACTTTGTTTCCTTTGTCTGGTCCTATCTCTTGTCAAATCGATTCCTATAACTAGTCAATACTATTTCCTGTGAAGCTCATGCTAGAGCTGCCCTAAAACTTGTCAATACTAATTTCCTGCAAAGCTCACTATGGAGCTGCCCTATATCTGTCAATTTGTCAATACTAAAATCTGTTCAAAACCTATCCTTGCAATGCTTGCAATAGAGCTGCCCTATAACTATCCAATACTATTCGTCTGCTCTTGACACCCAAATGGGTTTGCTAATGTCTTGTGAAAATGAAGCTAATTCTTTCCTATAGAACTAAAAGAGGTGAGTACTGCATGGTCATCACTTACTAACACTGAGCAAATGCCAGTAATGAAGCAAAACAATGACAAGGGTCAAGGTTTTAAGTCAGTGGATGTTTGTGAAGCATCTTGGCTTTAACTATGTCAAGCTCAGCTTTGTGGCAAATGAAATTGCTATTAAACATGTGCTATTAGTATTGTTGAAGCTGGGTGAGTTACTGAGGTAAATGAGTCAATGTGTGTATGTGGGGGAATGGAATGAAGAGAGTAACTACTGTAAAGTATGAAATTACTGAGTTTATATAGTAGTTTATAAATAAAATGGCATCCATGTAGTATATCTAGAAGGCTATGTGTTTCTGACCTTCTGACTATACAGCAGGTCTTGTGCATTGTCTTATTTGTGTCTTCACCTTTGATTTTTGTAGCCTGTCATTGAAACTATGCCTAATTCATGGTTTCAGAGTTGAGAACAATAGTCAGAAATGATTGAGTACCATCAAAGTATTGTGTGCATCAATGTCTCATGGTTATACAGCAATAACCAATTAATTCCAAAGTTGCCAAAGGGTGTTCTTGCTGCAGAAATTGTCAAATTGCTGTGATTAAGCCTCTATGATCACCAGATCAATGTTGAGAAGATCCACTTGCATGGATGTGCCTGTGCACTTTGATGCAGCCATGCCAGAGATGTCAGCAATGCACTCTGTGTCCTATTAGGGTAATGGCAGTGCTAAATCTGCAGATTTAGGTCAAAAATGGAGTTGTCAGGATATTGCCAAGGTATTAGCATCAGCAAAGCTCTATAAAGTATATATGGGCATGTGTGGAATCTTTGGTTTGCTGAAAGTCTGCTAAAGGGAGAAATCCATGAAATTGGAGCATACAGTGCCCTGAGGCTCATCACCAGTGCAAATGCTTGGTTTTCTCTTTGAATAACTCTTTCACAGTGTGCATTCCAAATAATTTGGATGGTGGAGGTCATAATTATTCTGTAGAGGCACTCCTTTCCAATGTCTCTCCTGCTCTCTGGTAGCTTGAATATTGGGACAGTGCATGTTAGGATATTTGCCAATTTTGGTGCATGCCAGGTGATACCTCTCTGTTCCAGTACTGATTTTGTCAGTTTCCAGGCTTCCTTTTGTACAGGGGATGTGCAACTTGTCAAGATGTGTTCCATGTCTTCCAGGGTATTATTGCAGTGTGTACAATATGTGTGGCTGTGATATTGCAGGGCAAAGTTTAGCCATTTTGATCCTATATGGTACACATTGTGTGCCATCATCCAGAGGAGGTACCTTGTATTTCAGTTGACATCTTTGTGTCTGAATGACTTCCACAGGCTCTCTTCTGTTGGCTTGTACCCAAAGATACTTTGCACCTCCTAAATGGCCTGATTCATGTTCTCTCTCATTTTATGATGTGGTGGGAGATTTTTATTTTTCCATTCCCTAAGTGTTTTGTATGCCTGACTTTGTGTCAGTGCATGTAATGCTATTCCTGATACCTTTAGCCATGGGTCTACTTCAAGTGCAATATTGTCTTCTGTTGACTTGTTTGCACCTTCATTTGCTAGTATGTCAGCCATTGTATTGCCTAGATGTCTGGCATGGCCTTTGACCCAGTTTAACATTGTAGATTGTTTTTGGCTGCACATGCTTGCAACCATTGTCTGGATTATTTCCTTGTTTGGTACCCCTAGGTAGCCTGTTTCTTCCATCTTTCTTAGAGAGGAGGATAGGTGTTGAAGTACATATTTTGAGTCCATGTCTATATGGAGGGTGGCTTTGTTGTCTACCTGCATTGCTAGCTCCTTTACTGCTGCAATTTCACCCATCTGGTTTGATTGAGTGAGGGACTTGGGAATTCTAATGGTGATTTCAATGTTTGGGGAACCTTCAATGAATATACCTGCCCCTGCCCTGGCATTCCTTGTTCCATTATTGATACATGAGCCATCAGTGGCCACATTTGTTATTGTGTTAGAAGAAGGACCTATGCAAAGGTCTGGGAGGTTATTGCACATGTTTCCTTCTGTGAAGATTCAAAAGGTGTTCACTATGGAGCCATATATTGTTATCCTGTGGTCAAATTCAAAGCCTTCTTCAACACTGTCTGGGATGTCTTCATAGTCTTCTGGTAGCATCACTTGAGGGGTCCCACTTCTCTGGGAGGGTATCAAGAAGGTCTTTTGCTTGCCACATGCAGTCATTTGGGTGTTTACATCCAAGGTTTTTGATCATTGCCAGGCATATATGGCAGGTGCATTCTTTCCTTTGAGCTGTGCAGTTATGGTTTGGATCCTCAAGGTATTGCATGGTCTCCTCTGCCTCTCCCACCATGCATAAGCTATGATTTTCTTGGAGACATTTGCTTGCTGATGATCTTGTTAGCAGCCAGATCTTAGAGTTTGCCTCAGAGTGGAACCAGATGGGGTGCTCTCTTAGGATTTCTCTTGAGAAGGCCAGGCCTTCTGTTCAGACACCTGCCTCTTGAGCAATGAGCATTATCCTTTGAAGGTCTAGAGGTAGTTGTGACTTCTTTGTGTTGAATGACTGGAGGAAGATATTTTCTTTAATATCCAGACCTATGTTCTTTTCAGACTTGAGGCCTGTTCTGGCTATGATATCATGTGCATAGAGGCTCCATGTGGGTTTCCTTTCTGATAGGAGTTCTTTAACCCACATTGTGTCAATAGCCTTGTTATGTGCATGGAGATCAAGTATATCTAGACCTGCCTGGTCTCTCAGGGACTTCAGGGTCTTGAAATCAATCAGGTTCTTTGTCCATCCTTCTTACATGAAGTTTCTGATCCTCTTTTCTAGTTTGATTTCAATGTTCTTTGGCATTCCCTGGACTGTAGTCAGGTATTGGGTTAGTCCACTGACTACTGCTTGGATTATTATTCATCAGTTAGGCACAAATGGGTGAGATTGTTCCCATCTTGCTAGGCTGTTATTGATTTTTTCTAGTATGGGGAGCCATGCTGTATCCATTGGGATATCATTACCAAACCAGGCACCTAGAATCTGGATAGCTTCTTTTTCCTTTATGATGTGGACATCTTCTGGATTGCATCTGAACTCCTCATTGCTTTGCCTTGTGTCAGCCAACTTCATTCTGAAGTCTTTGCTTCCAATTGGTACGATTTGTGTTTTTTCCACATTGAAGCATGCCCCACTTGTGATACACCATTCATTTAAGAGGGTTGTTAGTTCATCAAAGTTGTCTTTCTCATGGAGGAAGGTTGTGGTGTCATCTGTAAATAATTTTGCTATTAGTCACTCCTCTGATCCTGGTACTGTTAGTCCATGCAAATTGGATTTCCTGAGAGACTCTGCTAGTGGCTCAATTGCAATATCAAAGAGAAGGCAGGATAATGGGTCTCCTTGGTGAACACCATGGCAGACTTTGAAAGGGGAGCTTAGGAAGCCATTTACCATGACTCTGGTGTGGGCATGTTCATATAGAGAGTGTATTGTGTTTATAAATTTTGAGGGAATGCTGAAAGCTGCCAGAACCCTGCAAAGGTAGTCATGACATATCTTGCCATAAGCCTTTTCTTGATCTAGGGCTATGATCATGCCATTTTGCTGTGTGAGGTCTGCATGGTCTATAATCATTCTAATAAGCTTTGTCTGGTTTGTGATGAGATGTCCCAGGATAAAGCCTGCTTGGTCCATGTGAATGAGGTCTGGAGCAGAGCATACCAGTTTGATTGACAATGCCTTCATGAATAATTTGTATTCAGAGTTTAGAAGGGTGATGGGGTCATAGTTAGACATTTTTTCTCTATCATTTTTCTTATATATGGGGCACATCCATCCCTCTGCAAAATTTGTAGTGGGATTAACACCATATTCCTCAATGTCATTGAATACATCAGTGAGAATTCCTGCAATATCTAGGCTTGTAACACCTTTTTGCATGTCTGTAACATATCTGTCATGGAGTATTTTGAAGAACTTATTTATTGCACCATTCAGACCAGGTGCTGAGTCATTTTTAGACATGCAGAGGGGGAGGAGAATTTCTTCTCTGCTTAATTTGCATCCCAAATTCATTTTGTCATTGTCTGTTGGCTGGGCCTTCAAGAGATATAGTGTTTGGGATATCATTTCTTCCTGAAGTTCTGTGTTAGGTTCGATTCCATTGTTCTGAAGATTGTCATGGTACTCTTTCATTATGTTGGCCATCCTTGGAGAGTATCATTCATATCTTGGGTGAATTTCTTGTGTTTGTCACTCAGGAATCTCTAAGGCATGTATAAAGTCATGGGGCTTTGACTCTTTATTTGTGTGGAAATAGTATTTGGACACTGTTTCTCCTTCAAGCCTATCTTTTGCTGCTGTGAATTTTCTGGACCAGTTGTGCTGTTCCTGCTTGATCTCCTTTAACTTCTTTTTCAGGATCACCAAACTCTTGGACCATTGCTCTGGGCTAAGGTTAGAGTCCATTACTGTCTGGCTTAATTCCTTTTTGATGTCTGCTTCTCATTTCCTAGCTAGTCTCTTTAGTGAGCACTCTTGTTCTCTTGCTCACTTCATTGCTTCTGAGATGAAACTTTGGTATATGCTTTGTGGGTTTAGCACATTGGTTCTGCCTGTTGATTTTACTTGGGCAATTTCCTTCTGGGCTTCTATTCCAAGGTCCTTGATATCTCGTTGATGAGGTGTTCAGATGCTTTAGTGATCTCCAAACGTAAACTGGTGAATAGTTGTTGGATACTTCTGGAATATCGCAGTGTGAAGAACCAAAATGGAAATAGTGGTGTCTCAGCTTTGTGTCAGTATTACAGAACAACTAGTTTTGTTTGTAAGTCACTCCTTGGGTGTGTTGTTTCTTTGTGCATAAGCTTTCTGAGTACCTCCATACTCATGTCGATTCCACTGGCAAAACACTATGCATACTCGGGACTGGATGAATCAGGCTGTCCTACATTGACTGGCTTGTCATCTTTGGTTGGGGACTTCTCTCTAGTCCTATGAGAAGTTACTACAGATTCTGATGCTCTGAGTCACCTTTGGTCTCTGTTATCTGGTCTGGTGCATGTCATAAAACTGGGAAACTGGATGGGAAGGAAACTGGGATGTGTAAAATGGCTGTCAGTATTATGTCAGTATTAAATGAACTCCTAATCATCTTGGTATGTGTCTATATTGATGTTTCTGTGGATATGGCAGTGCAATAGCAGGTCTCATCTTTATTTCTGGGTTCCTCAGCTTTATCTGTGACAATTCTTTTTGTCTTAATTCCTATAAACTGTCAATCTTTGTCAAAACTATACTTTGTTTCCTTTGTCTGGTCCTATCTCTTGGCAAATCAATTCCTATAACTGGTCAATACTATTTCCTGGGAAGCTCACACTAGAGCTGCCCTATAACTTGTTGATACTAATTTCCTGCAAAGCTCACAATAGAGCTGCCCTATATCTGTCAATTTGTCAATACTAAAACCTGTCCGAAACCTATCCTTGCAATGCTCACAATAGAGCTGCCTTACAACTATCCAATACTATTCATCTGCTCTTGATTCCCAACTGGGTTTGCTAATGTCTTGTGAAAATGAAAACTGGTAAAACTAATCTGATCTTGTGAAATTGAAACTAATCCTTTCCTATAAAACTAAAAGAGGTGAGTACTGCACAGTTATCACTTACTAACACTGAGCAGATGCCAGTAATGAAGTAAAACAATGACAAGAGTCAAGGTTTTGAGTTGATGGATGATTGTGAAGTGTCTCAGCTTTAACTATGTCAAGCTCGGCTTTGTGGTGAATGAAATCACTATTAAAACTTGTACTATTGGTATTGTTGAAGCTGGGTGAGTTACTGAGGTAAATGAATCAATGTGTGTATGTGGGGGAATGGAATAGAGAGAGTAACTACTGTAAAGTATGAAATTACCAGGTTTATATAGTAAGATATAAATAAAATGGCATCCTTGTGGTATATCTGAAGGGCTATGCATTGGCATATGTGTTTCTGACCTTCTGACTATACAGCAGGTCTTGTGCATTGTCTTATTCATGTCTGCGCCTTTGAATTTCATAGTTCCAGCATTAGAATTATGCCTTATCTGTGGTTTCAGAGTTGAGAACAATGGCTGGAAATGGCTGAGTACTGCCAAAGTATCATGTGCGTCGACATCTCATGGTTATACAGCAATAACCAATTAATTCCAAAGTCACCAAAGAGTGTTCTTGCTGTGGAAATCATCAAATTGCTGTGAGGAAGCCCCTATGATTGCTGGATCAATGTCAAGAAGCTCTGCTTGCATGGCTGTGCCTGTGTGCTTTGATGCAGCAATGCTGGAGATGTTGGCAATGCGCTCTAGGTCCTATTGTGGTAATGGCAGTGCTAAATCTGCAGATTCAGGTCAAAATTGGTGTTGTCAGGGTACTGCCAAGGTATTGGCATTGGGAAAGTGTTGGAAAAGCCCTATAAAGTATATATGGGCATGTGTGGAATCATTGGTTTGCTGAAAGTCCACTAAAGGGAGAAATCCACAAAATTGGAGCATACAGAGCCCTGAGGCTCATCATCATGCTAGCTGGTCATCTGTAAGGATATTGTCAGGGCATGCCCAACGGCCTCTTCATGTGCTATGTTCACTGAGACCATGTCATGGTCTACTCCTATTATCCCCACAGGATTCATTTGCCATTGTCAGGCATTGGTAAACATTCTGCTAGTCACATAGATTCTGTCTATTCTAGACTGGAAGAAATTGGTTGACAGGATACCTGTGTTAGGGTCTTGAGATTGTTGTTTACAGCAGAATGTGTAATTTCTTTTGTCAGGGAAGGTGCTTCACCAGCTGTCTCTCATTCTGAGATGCTCTTTTAGGCTGTCAAAGGCTGTGCATACCTCATTGTTATCATGGCACATTGGGAGTCTATCAATCGCATCTTCTACAAAGTTCATGTCGCCTCCAATGAGGTCTGGGCACCAATGTGGGTTGTCCACAAAAATCTCTGTAAAGATTGGAAGAAGTCTGCACTTTCTCTGGCATTGCCTGTCAAAACATTTGGAGAATAGATACCTAGAATCTTCAGCACTTTGTCACCATGCCATTTCATCTTTATGATCAGTGCTCAACTGGGGATTATAACTTCTGACTGGATATCCTTCCAGTTTGTTAGATGTTTATTTAGGACAATCACAACTCCCCTTTTTCCAGTGGGATTCTCTGGATTTGCTGTGAAGCATATTTTCAATCTTCTAGAGAAAAGGTTTTCTAAGTCCTCATGTCTCTGGTGCATCAGGTGTGCCTCTGAAACTATTAAAATTCCTATCTTGGAGGTGCACATTAATTGGTTCACATGGCTCCATTTGCTGTTTGCAATATTGTCTCCTGAGTCTGCTGAGCTGAAGCCATTTATATTCAGGCAGGAGACCATGATGCTTGCTTTCATGTTTTTTCTTGAGGATTGAATTTGGTGGTAGCTTCCTCCAATGTGGTGTTCACACAGGGTGTGTGAAGGATAGTACCCATTTTGAGGAGTCTCTGATATGTCGCTCTGTCAACCAGATGCAGAAGAGCATGGGTCTCTTTTGGGCTGGTTCATGGCATGGCCACTCTCACTATATGGGGGTGAGTTTATAGAATGACTCACTTTGCATGGGTTTGTTGAGATGCTCAACTGACATGTATTTCCATTGATGAGGTGGTCAGATGGTTTAGTGATCTCCAAACATAAACTGGTGAATAGTTGTTGGATACTTCTGGAATATTGCTGTGTGAAGAACCAAAATGGAAATAGTGGTGTCTCGGCTTTGTGTCAGTATTACAGAACAACTAGTTTTGTTTGTAAGCCACTCCTCAGGTGTGTTGTTTGTTTGTGCGCAAGCTTTCTGAGTACCTCCATACTCGTGTCGATTCCACTGGCAAAACACTATATGTATTCAGTACTGGACAAATCAGGCTGTCCTACATTGACTGACTTGTCATCTTTGGGGGGGGGGGGGACTTCTCTCTAGTCTCATGAGAAGTTACTACAGATTCTGACACTCTGAGTCGCCTTTGGTCTCTGTTATCTGGTCTGGTGTGTGTCATAAAACTGGGAAACTGGATGGGAAGGAAACTGGGATGTGTAAAATGTCTGTCAGTATTAGGTCGGTATTAAATTAGCTCCTAATCATCTCGGTATGGGTCTGTGTCGATGTTTCTGTGGCTATGGCAGTGCAATAGCAGGTCTTGTCTTTTATTTCTGGTCTCCTTGGCTTTATCTGTGACAATTCTGTTTGTCCTAATTCCTATAAACTGTCAATCTCTGTCAAACTATACTTTGTTTCCTTTGTCTGGTTCTATCTCTTGTCAAATCAATTCCTATAACTGATCAATACTATTTCCTGCAAAGCTCACAATAGAGCTGCCCTATATCTGTCAATCTGTCAATACTAAATCTGTTCAAAACCTATCCTTGCAACGCTCACAATAGAGCTGCCCTACAACTATCCAATACTATTCATCTGATCTTGATGCCAAAATGGGTTTGCTAATGTCTTGTGAAAATGAAAACTGTTAAAACTAATCTGATCTTGTGAAATTGAAGCTAATTCTTTCCTATAAAACTAAAAGAGGTGAGTACTGCACGGTTATCACTTACTAACACTGAGCAAATGCCAGTAATGAAGTAAAACAATGATGAGAGTCAAGGTTTTAAGTTGATGGATGGTGGTGAAGCATCTCAGCTTTAACTATGTCAAGCTTGGCTTTGTGGCAAATGAAATCACAATTAAACATGTACTATCAGTATTGTCGAAACTGGGTGAGTTACTGAGGTAAACAAGTCGATGTGTGTACATGGGGGAACAGAATAGAGAGAGTAACTGGTGTACAGTATGAAATTACTGTGTTTATATAGTAAGATATAAATAAATGGCATCCTTGTGGTATATCTAGAAGGTTATGTGTTAACATATGTGTTTCTGACCTTCTGACTATACAGCAGGTCTTGTGCATTGTCTTATTCATGTCTGCGCCTTTGATTTTCATAGTTCTGGCATTAGACTATGTCTTATTCATAGTGTCAGAGTTGAGAATACTCATCGGAAATGGCTGAGTACTGCCAAAGTACCATGTGTGTCAACATCTTGTGGTTATACAGCAATAACCAATTAATTCTGAAGTCACCAAAGGGTGTTCGTGCTGTGGAAATCATCAAATTGCTGTGATGAAGCCTCTATGATTGCCGGATCAATGTTGAGAAGCTCTGCCCACATGGCTGCACCTTTGCGCTTTGATGCAGCAATGCCGGAGATGTCAGCAATGTGCTCTAGGTCCTATTCTGGTAATGGCAGCACTAAATCCATGGCTTTAGGTCAAAAATGGAGTTTTCAGAGTATTGCTGAGGTATTGGCATCAGAAAAGTGTTGGAAAAGCTCTATAAAGTATATATGGGCTTGTGTGGAATCATTGGTTTGCTGAAAGTCTGCTAAAGGGAGAAATCTGTGAAATTGGAGTGTACAGAGCCCTGAGGCTCATCACTGTGTCATCTACAGCATCTGCCATTGCTGACTTGCAAGGTATCTCTCAGATCTTTGTTGTCTGTGTGTGGGTGAGAGTCAGCAGACCTGTTCCCTTCATTGTTTGGGGGACCACTTGACATGGGGTCTGAAACTCCATTCTCCAGGAAGGTCATTGCTGGTTCCCCACTGTCGCTACTCATACCACAGTCTTGCAATGAGGGATAACCAGCAGGTGCGTCAGAGCCTTGACTGTGTGGTACAAGGCCAATTCTGCATCTGCCTGTCATGTTGTTTGTAGTATCCCTATTTTCTGAGTTATTTGGAGCATTTCTTATTTCACATACCAGCTTTGCCAAACCACTAGTTCACTAGATGAATCCACTAGCTTGTCTCCTCCCCAGTGAGCAGGAGTACTAAGCAAGTGGTGTAGGCTTCATCAGGTCCTGTTGGAGACTATATCTCGCTTTCTCTACTAAGTAGTCCGACTTACCTCCACTAAATCATCAGTAATCAAAGCAGGAGAAATGTTTAATGGGTGTCAAATGGCTCTGATGGACTCTCCATTACACCAGACTCACCTCCAGTTCACTAATTGGCTTGGGGACCTTCGAGTTCATGTAAACACTAGGAAACTCATTCTATTTGGAATTACTGAGACGACACTTTAGAGTGGGGACTACTTTCTATACCCATGCTTGGCCATCTTCCAACCACCATCTTTATATCAGATCCATTTGGATTGGTCATCAACTGAGGCACCCTCTGTCCTCTTTCATTGGTCCTTGTTTTTTGAGGGTTCCACATTCTTTAGTTGGCATCATAGCTCATCTGCAGTGGGGCCATACCAGATTGGATCAACTTCAGGGAATGGGCAAGCATGGCTTGGGTGGGTTTGGTTCTTGCACCAGTCACATCCAATGATCTTGTCAGCATTGAGTTGTTTGTAGTTGACATGGACTTTGAGTTTCCTAATGTGTGTCGAGATTGCTCTGTGATAGTCAAGGTCATCAGTGATGGGCTCCCCCATGAGAAGGAAGACAGGGCCCTTGTCATCATCCAAGTTCTTTGTCTCTACATACTGAAGGTGCCATGATTGTGTCATTCATACTGTGAGCTCAACAGGATTGCCAGACTTTCCCTGAGCTTGGGTGATACATTTAACAAGGTTGTGTAGGGTTGCATCCTGCCAGGCTGCGACCTTGAGGCAGGCGAGGGCCTCTGCTGAAACCGCCACATCATTACAGATGACATTCCCTTGGAAGGTGGCTATAATCCATGCAAGGGCTTTTGGGTCAAGTGGGATAAAGTTCCAGATGATGTGAGAGGGGGTTGCAAATGTTTGTTGCCACAGGAGGAATTTTCTAAAATCCTCCAATAAACCTGTGACAACCAGTGGCCAGGGTTTGTCGAAAGCACTTTTCCTGTTGCAATCTCCTTCCTTGACTCCTCTCTGTGTCACTCCCCTTTCTTCAGATGGAAAGAATGTCATGATGCTACCTTTGTTTGGGAAGTCAAACCCCTCTAGGAATTCTGCCAGTAGGTGGTCTGCCTTGGGGAACTCTGAGTTGAACTTAGGGCCAGCACCATAGGGCAGTGCTGCTATGAAGGAGGACAGGGTAGTTGTTATTTCTTTTCAAATGTCTTCTGGGAAGCCTGCTGTCAAGAGGTTCCATGGGACATATACTTTGGGGAAAGCAGCATCAGTGTATGGGGTGCTCATCCCTGCTGGGAGGATGGCAGGCACATCTCCTGCCTTCACTAGTTTGTTGTATGGGAAGACTTCCTCTGCAGTTGGGAGATTCTCTGTTGCATGGGGGTCAGGGAGCATGAATGGCATTGTATGGGACCTGGGTGTTTTGCATCTGGCTTCACAGTCCACATCATCAACAGGAGGCTGAGAATGTTCCTATAGTATGCTTAGCCATGGAGCCAACACTGGGGGGGTGTTACTCACTCTGGGTCTTGCGACATTCTCCAAAAGTTTCAGCTTCTTATTCAGGTTTTCACTTGTGACAGAGGGGGCAGTAGGAGTGGAGGATGCCAGTGTGGGCTGAGGAAAGACTGGGGATGACCTAGATGGTCAGGTTTATATAGCCAATGTGGCTTTACTTTGTTCCAAGACAATGGAACAAGGAGTGGCTGAGATTGAGGGGCCTTTGTTCTGTTCAATGTTTGGGGGCACAGACCTGGTGTCCGAGTGGCATTTTGTCAGGTGGCTCTGACAGTGGGATCATCAAGGAGAGGTGGAGGGGGTTGTCAGTCCCTCAGGCACTATCAGTGGGGGAGTTTTGGAGGATGTGTCCATGGATGAAGGGGGGATGGGAGCCATTTTTCTGCTGGAGGTAGTGAACGAGTCATGGGTATTAGCATCAGAGCAGTGCCTTGTGGCTTTGTCTTCACTCATCATTTTGCTCTTCATTGCCTACTTCTCTGGGTTATTACACCAAGGGTGGTGCACTGGCAGAGTTAGGGGAATGACAGAGATTTCTGGCAGGGGTGGAGGCTTACTGTGGGCAGATCCTTTGGTGGCCATCTGATGCTCTGCCCAGCAAGGCTGGGACATTTCACAACTTGATGATGTTTTTCCTGACCAGTAGAGGTGCAGGAATGACTTATTATTCCACTCATTGCCTTTGGAGAGCAAAATCCCTTGAGCCAGGTTTGAGGTGGCTAGTCACCAAACCCCACATGGTGGTGGTTCTAGATCAAGGGTCCTCCAATCATCTGGATCTTAGACTGCACTGCCAGGTGGGCCTAGAGTTGCTGCCAGGCAATGCTCACTTGATTTCCTTGCTGCTGGGTGACTCATCAGCTTGCCAGGTGGACTTGGAGGCCCTGCCTTAGCTCACCAGGTCACCCTAATTCTTACTGTTTCAGACCCAGCAACTTTCATCACATGTATTAACTGCAGAATGACTGTAGAAGTCAGCCTGGTGATACCAGGTCATGTGATACATCAGGAAAAAACTATTTCTGTATAGGAGGTGCTTGAATATGTAGTGTCTGCATGTACAGATAGCTCTATATAGCAACAGCCATCCTTGTAGCCTATCATAGATTCCTCTAATGCAATCTTCACTATATTGGCAAGTTTCCAAATTCATCACAATTATTGTATATAGTAGAGCAGCAAAACCACTATCTTTCTTTTCATACTTAAACTAGCCTTTATTGTAACTGGAATATGTTAGAATTAAGTCAAAACTAAGTACCAAGTACAGGCCTTCTACTTTGTAGGAAGAACAAACCAAAGTTCATGTAATGATTAAAGTAAAACTGATGACAAGACTCATACACATTTTCTGTAGTCCAGTCAGCCTGCCATGATGATCCACGACCTCTAGGGATTAAATAGCAGCTAGAATAAATGTCTTTGAGGGGAATAATGTTGGTCAACAACTGATTACCTTGCTGTGCACATGAAACAGTGTGAAAATCATTATCTTTTTCTGGCTTGTGGAAAGGCATGAACCACTCAATATATGCAACTCATTGAGGTAAATCCTTGGCAACAAGATGATCTGGAAGTTTCAGGAATGCACGAACTTGAGCAACACACAGTCCTTGTAAAGACTTGTTAGAATGTTTCAAGTTTGGAAAGTTGAATAGCCTACCTTTGAGCTAAGTGCCTTTTGTAAATATATTCCATTCATTCTCAGCCATGGAGCAGACTAGGACCATATCAAAATGACCTGTAATACTTTTCTTGCCATTCTTTGCTGGTGTGAAAGGTGAAGCACAAATGATCTCACAAGCATTGTGGTGGGCCATAGGAGGGATGTCAGGAACATAGAGAGTTAATTTTTTATAACAGTCGAACCAGTCATGCATATTAGGCAGAGTCACCTGTTGGGGTGGTGGATAATACCACAGGAAGAATATCTTCAGTTTGTCAAGGAGATGGGAGACATTGAATTGATTTTTGATCATGGGAACAGTCAATTGGGGATAAGCCAGAGTCATGGCAAGACAGTGTGAAGTTTGAACTGTGACAGCCACCTTGGAAGCAACGACAATGACCATCTCACCCACAGCATGATCACAGCCCTCAACATCTTCCCCCTCTTCACTGGCATCTGACAAAGCATCCTCCTCCATGATTTGTGGATTGAAGTGCCAGTTCAAGAAGGCCGAAAACTTCACTACAGCTTCCTGCCTGGCTAGCCATTTTGTCATCTGTTTGACATATTCATGTTTGTTGCTTGCATGGTAGGCATCTTTGGCATAGTCAATGTGAAGGTGCTCTGAAAATTCTGTGTTATAACCATCAGCTGACCCTCATGATTTGATAGACTGGATATAGTGCAACATTTGGTGGACTTTTGGAATGTTGAAGTGCTCACATATACCAAGACTGATGAAGACTTCCTTATCATTATGGAATGCATCAAGAGCAGCTTGAAGTTGGTTCAGGGTCTCCATGGTGTGTGTCTGAAGTTGTGAATAATAGATAAAGTCTAACACAGCTTTTGCAGTACAAACAACAGCTGGTTGAACTGCACCTGTGAGGACTCCAAGGAAGACACATTGCATTTCTTTAAACTCTCACCCAGTCCATTGTGATATAAATGATATGCTGTTTTTGAAGTGCCATAGCCCTGGGTAGCCAGGAAGTGCTTTGAACCGTAAGTCAATCTCTTTGTTGCCCATAAGCTCCATGCACCAGCTGACTAGATGGTCTTTAAAGACTCCCTTGTGCAGCTGATGCAGCATATCTGGTGTGATGCACAAATGAATGTCACAGTGTGGAAGATTTGCCCAGAAAGCATTGAAACATGGGATGAAGGCCTTCCTCCATCCACGCTTTGAAGCGATGCCCTGTTGCTTTATGCTTCAGCATAACCTTCATACAGGCCTGATTGCATAGCAATGATGCGACAGGTGAGCCAAGTTCTTGGTGTATAACTCTACATTTGGGACAGATGCTCTGTTTACAGCATGCCAAGAGACATTGCTCAGGGAAATCCATGACATACACAGCTAATATGAGGTGAACATTTTGATAGAAGCCATCCACACAGAGCATCTGTATGCCTGTCCTTCCTGCCTCCTCAAGAGAGTGGGGTAGCTCACACATGCAATGATGAAACAGTCAATAACCTGCCACTGCTCAAGTGTCATCAGTAAAGCAATCCAATTTGGCCACTGGAAGATACCCTAGAAGAATGGTAGATGTACTAGGAGGGTTTCAGCAACAGATTGACTTGTCATATATACCAATGGTTAGAGTAGACTGGGACAAGTGCTCTTGTCTCCTTGGAATTGAGTAAGTTGTGTTTTGTCTGATGAAAGTATTATTGATGCGATTGTAGAACCAACAGTTAAATTAATCTGTGAAATCATTTTCAGTTTATATTTGATGATATAGAAGATCGCACATGGACCTGAGTCTCCCACCACCAGTCACCAGTCCACATCTGGTCATAGACTCACTGCTGTCCTTCCACATCCACATAGACCCTCTCTGGTGCATAGATGAGATACAACTTAAAGGCTGGATTACCCATCAGCTCCTTCACGCATTCAACAGGGTTGCGATGCCATAATTCAAGGACCTCTGCAGGCATGAGCTGGCCATCTTCATCAATATGGTCACCCTCAGCATGGATGGCATTGCAGATTCAGGTGGGGCCTAGTGTTGGCAGCTGGTCAATTTTTCATAGGAAAGCTCAGTTGTTATGGAAGGAAGGACAAGTTCAAGTCTGAGTCTAGTATGTCAAAGGTCAGTTCTTGACCTAAGGAATTTAACAGAAGCTAACACACTATGTTCATTTTCAGTAACAAATCTGTCAGATGTCTGCCCAACATTCTGTATCAGCCACTAGAATGAATTCCCACTATGACTTTTGAAGCAAATGGGCTATGGATAGTTTGCACCCTGTTGTTTCTGAAGATGTTCAAACTCGGTTATCTGCTTACTGTATGTGAAGCCAGCTCATCATCCCTCTGGAAATAGCTCTGAGTACTGGGGAAAGTCCAACCAACCCTCATCATTGTCAACATTTTCCTCAACACTCCCACCACTGTGAGCCATAGATGGCAAGTTTCTTCATTGACTCAGAGTGTCACCTCCAGTGTCATTGTCAGGGCCAGGCAGTGAGCTGCCTATTGGAGGTGTTACAGAGCCATCTGGTTGTCCATCTGAGAGGTCCCAGACAAGCTCATTATGTGAAGCAACAAGGCCCTGGTCAATAAGAGGTGTGAAATCCATTGGTTCGGCTGCCACAAGTACATCCCAAAAAAGTATTGACTTTTGCTTGACCTCCTGAGCTAATTAGGGTTTGCAGGCCACTCTTGCCTGGTGGATAAAACAAACCTTTCTTGGAAGGGAAGGTCTGAGGGCAGTATGAAGTCTTGTGGCAGCATAGGTGGAAGAAAATTTTTATATCTGCACATCTATCACTAGATCTATTGTCATAGGGACTGGAAAGGAGTCATGATAAATCTCTAGATTTCTTTTATACTCCTAGAGGTCAGTGATCAAAGTTACTATATTTTTGTTGATATACAATATATTCAGGAGACACAGCCACATTTTTGTTCTTTAAAAGTGGCCACCACCATCTCAGGATGCACTCCTCGCACTCTCCACAATCTACCTGATTCAGCCCTTACACAAAACTATGCTTGGCCAAAATGCATGCAATGTATGGGACCAGATACTCCACCAGCCAGCCATTTGGATGAGCAGAATGTTCAAGAAGTTTACACTAGTAAACTGCACAAAGATTCCTATAGCCAAGCAGCAGTCTAGAATAAGTATTCATCCATGTGATAACCATGTACTTATCCCCTTTAGTTGAATGATGATGCTGGCTGAAAGATGGCCACTACCAAAAAGGCCATAATGGCACCCTTCAGTCTCTTCAGCAGCATGTTGAGCATTGGTTTTACAAATGTATCAGAAACCCATCTTCCCAACCCTGCAATGTGACAATAGCCATGATGAAGATACAGAATACACACCTAGTGAAGTTTAATGTAACTGATATTCATTCAATGTAAAGCCAAAACCAGATATCAAAAGAAGATTACATCTCAATGTGAATCCTTCTAATCTCTGAATAGGATCTGCAGAGATTGGAAGGATTCACTAATAATCAGTATCAAATTTTCATTTAATACACAAGTTTAGCAAAGTTTCTCTAGATTTGTTTTCAATTTTCCAAACATTTTCTTGTTCTAGATTTGAGTATTCTTTATTTTCTAGTTGAAAAGATCTGCATAAAAGACCATCTGATGCATGTTGCTTGTCAGGAACATATACTAAAATAAAATAAAATAAAACATTAATATTAATTCAATCCACTAGTTTATAGTTATATTTGAAACTTTATCTAGAATTCTAAGCATTCCTGTAATATACTTTATATTAATTAATTTCCACTATTAATTTTTAGCATCTAAACAACTAGTGTTGATATGCATGCTGTAACGATCATGCCATAGAGTCCATGGACATTAACTTCAACCGTATACTCCAACTGGACTCCAATAGACTAACTCTCCATTCTTTATTATCAATTTCCCTTTGTATTTCAATTACTAATTTCACATAATTCATTTATTATACCTAGACTCCATTCATAGTAGTGAGTAGGCATTATATCAGAGTCCATGGGTTTCCTCGACTCCTCTAGATACAGACTATTCTAGACTACTTATCTAGACCCCAATTCCATAGACTCTGCTCTAGTATATAAATGGTAGAACTACTTGTACATACCTCAGTTTGAATATCATCTTGGTTCAGCTCAATACTCTCTCTTGGCCTTCAAGCCTAATTCTCTAACCTCTCCTCTAACCTCTACCATACTCCACAGACTCTGACTCTGTGGGATTAATCCTTGATCCTAGTTGTATCAACTCTGCAGACTCTGTCTGCATTCCAATCCAGCCCTTGACCCAAGGGTGATGTTGCTAATAGCTTTGCCAAGGGCACATGCACTCTCTGCAGACTCTGCTATGTGCATTCCATCTTATCTTCTATTGGCATGATCCTAACAGTATATTCGAACTCAACCCCTTGAGTCGAATTTAGTAGACATGTCAACTACAATCCTTGAACAAGCTGAAACCTCCACCTCGGATGAAACCCATCCACACTACTCCATGGCTGATATCCCGGCCTCTGCCTCCAAACCAGATGAAGATTTGTTTGGTGTGGACTCCACCCCTTCACAATGTTCCTGTAGGGAAACCTACACCCACAGTGGCTTCACAGCCCACCAATCTGAATTCAACCCAGAATCCCCCAACCCCTTTTCCAATTCCACTACCCCTGCCAATGGCCATGGTCACGTCTGACATTGTCACCTAACTGTTGAGGAGGCAGATTTTGCCTCCACCCTCAAAGGTCAGGATGACGATGACAGTGACAATAGTGATGATGAGCCAGACACTCCCAGCAACTGCAATCCACTTCCATGGGCCGAGATCGCCAACCTGAAGGTGGCCCACCAAATCCAGGTGGCCCTGGAGGACCAGGTGGCCCTAGTGGACCAGGTGGACCAGGTGGCAATCCTCCCAATCCTCCTAACCCTCCTAATCCTCCAACAATCCCAACAATGAGGCCCAGCTGCTTGCTGACTTCATGAATTTAATCCATGGGTTAACCAATCAGTTCAATAATCCCCCACAACATCCAGTCTGTACAAAGGTTAAGGAACCTGACACCTTTGACAGTGCAGACCCATGGAAACTAAAGGCCTTCATTGTCTCCCTCCAGTTGAACTTTAATGACTGACCAGAAGCTTTTCAGGCAGATGCTGCTAAAGTCAACTATGCCATTTCCTACCTGTCCAGAGTCACCCTTGACTGGTTTGAACCGGACATCCTCCAACCCAACTGCCTCAATCCCCCAGCCTGGACCCATTCCTATGCTGCATTCCTTGCAGAACTCTGGAATAATTTTGGCCCATTTGATGCTGTCAGAGATGCTGAAGATGAACTGGAAAATCTTTGCATGCGAGACAGCGACCAGATTATGAAGTATATAGTCCATTTTAACCAGCATGCCACCATCATTGGATATGGCAACAATTCCCTCTGTCATGCCTTTTACCATGGACTTTGTCCACGAATCAAGGATGACATGGCTCATCATGGTAAGCCTAACAATCTACAGGATATGCATAATCTGGCCCAGGAGCTGGATGCCCACTACTGGACCCGGAAAGCTGAGATTTCCCAGGAAAACCATGATAGGCCCTCTAATCCCTCCTCTTCTTCCTCCTCTAAATCCAAGAATTCCCAATCTGGCAACTCCTCCATGGCCCCGAAACCATCCAACTCAGGTTCTTCATCCTCCTCCAATTCCTCAGGCACATCCAAGAAGCCCTATGCTGACAAGCTAGGCAAGGATGGCAAGCTCACACCTGAGGAAAAGGAACATCGCCGCAAGAATGATCTCTGTATGTTCTGTGGTAACAAGCACAAGACCGAGGACTGCAACAAGCGAAAAGCTGCAGCTGCAGCCTGTGGCCATGCAGTTGAAGTTGTTGAAACCACCGCCTCTATTGAACCGGCTCCTGTTGAGTCAGAAAAATAGAGAGCAACCCTGTTTCCTCCATGCAAGGGCAGGGTTGCATTGACTGTCATTGCACCATGGAGATCATCACCCTCAATGCTGCCGCTCTTTCCAACCATTCCTTCACTGTATCCCTATCCTCCAAAGTCGATTCTGGATCAGAATCCGACGGATCTTCTCTTTCCACTGTCTTATGCTTTCTTGCTCTTATTGACTCAGGTTCAAGCCACTGCTTCATCGACTCCAAATACATTGAGGACCATAATCTCTCCACCACTTCCATCCCTCCTGTACAACTTCAGCTCCTTGACAGCTCCTCTGGATCTCACATCTCCCAATCCATTACTCTCCCTGTCTGGTTTCCAATGGGAGATGTCTTACCCATTGACTTCTATGTCACTTGCCTAGATTCATCCTGTAACCTTGTCCTGGGATACAACTGGCTCTCCCACTTCAATCCATTGATTGACTGGGCAGAGAACAGTATCACTTTCTGCCCAAAGGTATTTGGTGTTTCTCATTCCCCTAGCACTCCTGCAGCTGATGACACAGCAGTGCCAGCTCACCTGGACCCTTCCAGTCCACTCCCATCCAGTCCCATTCCGAGATCCCGACAGACTCCGCCACCTTTCGAACCCATTTATTCCTATCCCTCCATTCCATTATTCTCTGCTTCGGTCTCATCCAAGATATCAATTATTTCCGCAGCTGCTTTTGTCCGAGCTTGCACAGAAGAAGGTGCACAACAGTACACCCTTCAACCCTCTCTGCCAAGTATTAGTGGCCAGGCTGTCTCCACTAGCCCCATGGATTTATCTGATGTCCCACCAGAGTATCATGAGTTTGCCAATGTATTCAGTGATTCCCTATCCAAGAAACTTCCCAAACATCGCCCATTTGACCTCAAAATCAATATTGAGGAAGGCAGTTCACCCTCACTTGGACCCATCTATTCCCTCTCGGAATCCGAACTCAAAGCCCTACATGAATTTATTGACGATAATATCCATAATGGCTTCATCACTCTCTCACATTTCCCCCATGGAGCTCCAGTTCTCTTTGTCAAGAAGAAATCTGGTGAACTGAGGCTCTGTGTAGATTTCCGTGGCTTGAACAAAATAACCAAAAAAGACCATTATCCACTTCCTTTAATCTCTGATCTTCTTGACTCCATGTGCTCTGCATGCCTGTACACTAAACTCAACCTCCGCCATGCCTACCATCTAGTCTGCATAGCTGAAGGAGATGAATGGAAAACTGCATTCCAGACATGTTATGGATCCTTTGAATGGCGTGTCATGCCATTTGGACTCACCAATGCCCCAGCAGCCTTCCAATGCTTCGTCAACGAAATCTTCTCCGACATGCTGGACGTATCTGTTGTTGTCTACCTTGATGACATTCTCATCTACTCCAATAACCCTGCAGAACACCGTGAACACGTACGTGAAGTCCTATGCAGATTATGAGCTAATTCACTGTATTGCAAAGGATCCAAATGCGAGTTTCACTGGGATTCTGTGGAATATTTAGGCTACATCCTCTCTCCTGAAGGCTTATGCATGGCCAAAGACAAAGTTAAAGCCATCATTGACTGGCCGGTACCACAGAAGGTTAAAGATATCCAATCATTTCTTGGTTTTGCTAATTTTTACCATTGTTTTATCCATGAATATAGTGAAATTGTCTTGCCCTTAACTCGTCTCACCCGTAAGGGTATTCCATGGAAATTCAATGATGACTGCCTGGCTGCATTTAATGAGCTCAAGCAGGCATTCACTCATGCTCCCATCCTTACCCACTGGATTCCCGACTGCCAACTGGTTGTGGAAACCAATGCCTCTGACTATGCTATTGCTGCCATCCTCTCCATCTACCTCGAGGATAGTGATATCCACCCCATTTCCTTCCTGTCCCGTAGTCTCCATGGAGATGAACTCAATTACGATACCCATGATAAAGAGCTTCTAGCCATTTTTGAAGCCTTTAAATACTGGCATCATTACCTCGAAGGTTCTGTGGACCCCATTGATGTTGTCACTGACCACAAGAACCTCGAGTATTTCTCCACTATCAAGATTCTTACTTGACAACAAGTACAATGGTCTGAATTCCTTTCCCAGTTCAACCTGGTTATCTGGTTCTGACCAGGGAAACTAGGTGGAAAACCAGATGCACTCACTAGACGATGGGACATCTACCCTAAAGAGGGGGATAGCCAATATGCCTAAGTCAATCCTCATAATTTCCGTCCTGTGTTCACTCAAGAACAGCTCTCTGCCTCCCTCTGCGCTACCCTCCTGGAAGGTTCAGTACTCCATGCTAGTGCTATCATGGATATTGATACCCTACACTCTGATATCAAGCAAGCACAACCCATGGATCCTGCAACCTCAGAAGGCTTCCGCCTCACCTCTTCATCCAATCCCTCTCGGTGGTCCATGGACAAGTCAGGCATTCTACACCTTGACAATCGCATATATGTCCCAGACTCCACCGATCTCCATCTGCACATCCTCCAGAACCATCACGATCATATCCTGGCAGGACATTTTGGCCAAAACTGCACCCTCGAGATGGTCTGCCAGAATTATACCTGGCCACAGATGCATGAATTTGTTTGCCACTATGTTAAATCCTGCACAATGTGTGGCCGCAATAAAACACCTAGACACCATCCATTTGGTTTGCTCAAACCCTTGCCTGTACCATCTTGACCATGGGATTCCATCTCCATGGACTTCATTGAACAGCTTCCAGAATCCAATGGATTCACTGCCATCCTAGTAGTTGTTGACTGTGCAAGTAAGCAAGCCATATTCATTCCTACCCATGATACCATTAACTCCTGAATTTGTCTCCCAATTCACGCATGCCCTTGCTAAAGCCCTCAATATGGAGCTTCACTTTACCTCCGGATACCACCTGGAAGCCGACGGACAGACTGAACGTGCAAACCAAACCCTGGAGCAGTACATCCATATCTACTGCTCTTACCAGCAAGACAACTGGGACACCCTTCTACCCATTGCTGAGTTTGCATACAATAATGCTCTGAACGCTTCCACCGGAATCTCTCCATTCTTCGCTAACAAGAGATACCACCCAAATATCACAGTACACCCTGAATGTGACATTGCTTCTGCCTGGGCCCATGAATTCGTTGTCAACCTTGATGACCTTCACCAATTCCTCTGAGATGAAATTGCACAAGCCCAGTCTTGCTACAAACTCCAGGCTGATAGACGACAGTCCCCAGCCCCAGACTTCAAAGTAGGCGATAAAGTCTACCTGAGTGCTAAACACATTAGGACCACTCGCCCTACTGCAAAATTTTCTGAGAAATTCCTCAGACCATTTGATATCATTGCCTAGCCTGGATCCCACTCCTTCACTCTCAAACTCCCTGTGGACCTCCAATCCATCCACCCAGTATTCCATGTCTCCCAACTTGAACCTGTTGAAACCCATGTCTTTTAAGGTTACTTTTCTAGACAGTGAACTTTGGGAAATTTTCTGTATTGACAGTCTTCTTAATAGGCAGATCACCATGAGATATACATAGTGATTGTATTTGAATCACTGATTGTTTGATAAGCCTATTTGTTATTGGTTGAATTCATTTGGCATGTCATCTATGAAGAGTAGAGGGTTGTTAGATATGAATTTGGATTGACCTAAACCCCCATTTTGATTAGAATGCATCCCAAGAATCAGTCATCATGATCTATCACCTATTTGAGTCACTGAATGCATATTAAAAGCCCTTTTGTTCTTTTCAGGTTGATATACTGCTTGGCATTATTCTGGCTAATGCAATTCTTAACACTTGAACTCCTTTGTTATTGTTTTGGTTTTCTAATAAAATTTCTGTCATATCATTCAATGCTCAGTTCATGTTTGTTATTTTCATTTGATATGGCATGGCAATTTTTCAATGGATATATGGTAAATCTCTAGTCACTGCCTTAGTTTTGACAGTCATTCTGTAATGGTACTAATAGTACACAATGGGAGTCCTATTCCACCTGCATAGATATAAACATTGTTGGTGTCTTCAATATTGTTTTTCATGCTTTTACTTCAGTATGTTTTTATCTCTGTTGTATGCTGACCTTGACAGATAACCTGATATCATTGTTTTATAACAGTATTTGTGTTTTAATCAGTTTTGAAATGTCTTGTCAATACCAATAAATAAATGGTTGTAATGACATCTCAAGAAGGTTTGATTTCTTCAGATGAAAAATGATCAGTCTTTAATAATCTTTTTTTTAGTAGTAAACTCCATTTGAGCATTGAGCAAAAACAAGTCATAAGATATTTGTATATTGGGCAGAGATTTTCAGAAGACTATAAGTGACATGTTGGGCAAATGGTGATGCATCTCTGCAATGGCTTATGCAGCCAGTCCAATGTCTATCCCAGATGTGCAATGGCTTTGCAGTCTTTGTAGAGTTATACAGCATGCTCACTGATGCCACTTTAGGGTTTTATATATCACTTTACAGCACCCAGGATGAAATACAATTTTACATGTCATTTAACAATATTAGCAATCCAACAAATATTCATACAGTACCATAACATCAAGCATTGCAAATGGGTTGTAGTAAACAGGCCTTTACAGGATAGCTAGAAATTATATATTAGTAAATAGCATTACATACATTTGCTAAACACTTACTGTTAAACTTTAACTCTTCTATGAAAAACACCTTGGTCTTATCAGCTCTAAAGTAAATCTAGACCACCAGGAGAAGATTGGTCACATATAAAGCTTTTGATCATGCAGGCCAGTCATTAAGCCATGAATTATACTTGGAAGCCATTTTGAAATTGTTGGGCTTGATTCTAATTGCTCTAAATATCAACATTCTCAACCAAGTTGTTTACTATATAATATAGGTAAGACTCTTGAATTAACTTGTCAACTCATTGTGGCTGCATTTTCTATGCTTGTCACCATGTCTAAATCTACCAGCAGCCAGAGTCCTACACTCAAAGCACACTATGTGGTCAGCCAAGAATTTGAATCCTTTTTAAAAAACATTATATTCACTCTCTTTGTTAATCAGTTTCATTTCAGAGGAGTACTCTTTATACAAAGTAGTGTAAGCTGTGCAGAGTTTCTGATTAAGAATGACATGGTAAATGCAGCTCTTGACCACCTTGTCAATCCACCCAGCTGTGTAATCCAAAACCTCTATTTGAAAGCACTTGTCAATGTCTCCTACTGTGAAGAGAGAAAACAAAAACTTAATATATACTGTCTCTGATATGACCAATGAGATGTGATCACAGCATCCATCTGGAATGAGATGGTGAATGTTTCAATCTCTTCTGGTTGCCCATCTCAGTATCTAAATTTTTCAATTTTATTAAACAAGAGACCTGTACTTCCAGTCAAAAACAAAGTCTTATACAAAAAAGGCATATATATATGAGACAAGATTCAAGGTGATCATCCAGTGTAGCTCTGTAACTCTTATATGTGCACTTCTCTGTGAGACATTTATATCCATCCTTACATGCATACAGCTTGTATACCCTATCTTGTTTAATCATCAGTGGTCCTGGTGATAACCCAGGCCAAAGGGATTCACCAAAGACACAGACAAGTGAAAAACATGGTCATAATCTCTCTGAAAGGTTGCATTGCAACCTAGAGTATATGCAAGCATGCTTTTGATCTTGCATGTGGATGATGTTGCTGATGAGAGAGAATATAGAGAATGGACATTGCAGTGATACAATAGTGAAAAATGAATGTTTAGAGTTAGTGATTGTTATCAACTGAATACTTGTGTCAGTGAAATTGATGTCATTGGTTTCTTTGCATACACTTGAACATTATACTCTATGATTAGATGGAACATCTACAATACATTGCACAACTAGCCATACTCACTGAAATACCACATTTTACACTAGTTCTCATTCAGAGAGACCAGTGGAAGGAGCACTAGAACAGGATGTACATATAGTGCCAGGGCACACATCTATTGCCCAGTTATCAGTATGTATGCAGATTGAATAGTACAGTGTACTGACTATTTTTTCAACATTATAGAGTTGAGATTCTGTCTTCTCTTGTCTGCTTTTTTAAAGCTTTTCTCACTTCAGAAAGTCTTTTTTGCAGCATTATGGTGACTATATGTAGTAATCCTCTCAATAGTTTGAATATGTATTTGAGTAATTCATATACTTATAATTCCAGTGGATTTGATATACACTTTATATGTAGTGGATTAGATGTGAACAATTGTTTGTTTCTCTCACTCATAAGCAAATTGTGTAGAATGTCCTGAATAGATATATGTGAAGCACTTGACTAAAATCACTTTGTAATGGAGTTTCTAACATTATATCAGGCTTAATATGATTATGCAAGATATTTCACTGGATCTTTCAGAGAGGGCAATCTTTGTCATCTTTTTTTTTTTTTTTTTTTTTTTTTTTTTTTTTTAGCAATTCTTTGATAATGATAGCATCTTTGATAGCAAAATAGCTGTGAGGGACAGCTATCCCGTTCTTTTATTCAAACTCCATCCTTCTACTAATTATATTGATCTGCTCTATGGTAATTTTAAGAACATTTTTTTAAATTGCCAACCCTAATGATTCAATCAGCAATTAGATCAATTGCTTAGAGACCAGGGTTAGTGATCAACTGACTACTTTGCATCAATGGAATATGAGTCAGCAACCTCTTTTCCATTGATAGATTGTGACTAGTGAAGAGTGGAAAGATAAAAGAGTTTTGTTTTCTTCCAGAATTAATCTGCTATTCAGGATTATTTTAACCAATGGAATTCTTAATGCTGAATCCTCTATGTTAATCTGTAATTTCTAGTTTTCTAACAAAGTTTCTATCATATCATTCAATAGAAGTAGATGAAGTTTTGTGTTGGGATTCCATCTTTGCATTGGTATTTATTTTTATTTTTTCATTGGTATTTTTGATTTACAATAATATTGACATTTGAATTGGTTTTAAAACATCTTGTCAATGTGTGTTCTATACATCAATGATTTCCAAATTTGATAATCAGTAGCAAGTATTCTCATATACTAGTGAAATTGTCAATCTCCAATAGATAAGTGGTTGTAACAACACTCAAAAAGGTTTGATTTCTTCAGATGGGATATGGATAAAGTCTTTAATAAATTTTTTACATGCTTTTTCTGCAGTATCCTTGTGTATATTTACATGGACATGTCAAAACCAAGATGATAACCTATTTGGAGTAGAGAATAGAGCAGTTGAAGGATGAATAAGTAGACACAAATGTGTTATTACATGTATTTCAACTCTATATGACTATTTCCCATACTAATCAAGATATGATTCAAGCAATGTACTAGATCATTGGCAAAGCAAGACATCTTTCCACTATGCTGGCCAATGAATCTCTGTTAAATCCACCCAAGAATACCTATATGCAAAACAGTGCATGTGGTATAATGGCTACTGTTACTCTTCTCAACAGCCTTGTTATATCTCTTCACAGCAACTATGGAAAAGTTATGAAATACCTCAAATCTACCAAAGGGTTTAGTGCTGCTGTCCACAACTATCTCACTCTCTCAAAAAAAAAAAAGAACTGAAGCCTGCCACAGAACTGTGCTGGTGCTCTTATGAAGATTGCAGAATTCACCCTGCCAGAAGCTCTTAAGATTGATAGTGTGAAGCATCTCCTTGGTTGGAGTGTTGGGAGTGATTATTTCAAGGATAAATCAATACTTGAAGAGAATCCCAATAAGAGAATATTGCTGTGGAAGCCTGAGTTTACCATCAGGAAATGTGAAATGGACTGAACTGGCAGTTTCATCATCACTGTAGATACCTTAGTCCCACTCTGTATATGCATGTTTAATTAGAAATATTAATGTACTTGCCTATGACATGTTATTTGCACTACTGCCAAGTGGTGGTTGGGACACAATTAACCAAATACAATGCATTAGTTGATCAGCTGGAGTTTTATCATTTGAATTTAGATATGATCCTCCACCCACTTATGTTTGCTTGTTTCCTTTTAATGTATTCCAAGGGCAGGCATCTATCCATTTGTCTTTTCATGGACAATGTTCTGATTGATGAGTCTTCATCCAGTAGGATGCAGATGCCTTTCCAGTCTTTAGACAGAGTAACAGCATGACTAGCTCAAGATCTCTATTAGTTGGCTTACATACAAATAAGTTGCAAATAGCTGATCTGAACATTTTCCAATGACCATGCAAGTGATGTGTCAGTCCTTATTGATATGTCAAGATTGAGTAGAGCACAGTATTTCCTTTTATTCATACAAGTCAACAAGGTGTCATTCAACTATAGCATCATGTATTTTGTTGAGTCATATAATACAAGTCCTTTTGAGTCTCTCTATAGTCTGTCTGGTATACAAATGAATACATGGCAAATTTATCAGCCTGATTCTAAGTCACCTAATGAGGAATATTAGTTCAAGTAATACTTGAAAGGAAAAGACACTAATAAAACCCATTTGCACTTATACCTTGCTGTTGCAATAATGTATCTTGTGTAAACATTTATTGAGACTTGAATAGAACTTGAATTCAAGACTAAATTATCAAATCTAGGTTTAAGAGTGCTTCTATCATTCTAGTACTTATTCCCTCAGAACTCCACTAGACTCCATCTGCAAGCCATGGAGATCCCTATTTTTAGCTCTACTTACCTTATTCCTATAGTATATCTTAGTTCTGCACTACAGCCCCTCTGCTGTCACAGACCTGGTGGAAACTGGATTCCAATCCTGCCATCTGGGCCCTCAGTCACATTCCACATCTCTCCTGGCCTCCTTCCATATCAGAGGCCTAGATACTCCAGCTCAAATCTAATTACAATATATAAGCACCCATGTACCCCATAGCTAGTTCTTCAGCTTGAATATCAACTTGGATAAGCCATCTACTCATTCTATATATCCTCTATATCCTTAAACTCAGATTCTGATGGAGTCCAACTGGATCTGCTCATTTCCAGACAAAACTCTAGCAGAGCCCAATGTTTTCCATTCCTAAGGGCCTTGGTTCAAGAGTAATGTTGCCAATAGCTTTATTAGGCCCTGGACCCAGCTGGAGTCCAGATTTCTAGAACTCTGAATGGCTTCTTTTCCCCTTTCTTCCAGCACAGTCTGTCCTCACTATCCTCAATGCCCATTCCTCAGTGGAAATATGATTCCAAGCTAGTCTGCTTCAAACTGCCATCTGCAACTCTTTTATAGCAATTTCTGGAGCTGGCACAGCTGGGGGAGCAGTGTTGTTAAGGCAAACCCACTCCAAGCTCTTGCACAACTTGAGAACCTCCTTTGCTGACAACTCCTCCACCTCTGTCTCATCCTCTCTATTCTCTTCTAGCTCATCCTCTTCCTCTTTTGAAGCTTTATCTATGTTGATCATTGCTGTGCATATAATTTCTTCATCACCACCACTAAATTCAAACTCATTTTCTCTATAGGCAATCTCCTCATTACGCTCAATAAATCCATCAAGAGTAGTCACTTTCTTGACAAGCCTTTGCAGCTGCAGGTTGTCAAGACACTCTTCAAGCTTGGATTCAAGATATTGAAGTTGTTTGGGTTTTGGCTGAGATATTGTGAGATTTGTTGGTGAATTTTCTGTGAGAGGAAGAATATGTCTGGTACAAAGCTCCTCTATCTTCATAACTACACCCTCATAATCATCTTCTAGAGCAAAGAGCTTGTCAAAGATAGGAGACCAGTCCTTGAATGCAAAGTGTTCTCCAAGAAGACCTTTCAGCCAGCCTTGCAATTGCTTAAAGTTAATCTGATCATAGGCATATGAGTGAACATGATCCATGCTATTGGATTGATAAAAGCAAAGGCAGAAAGGGCAAGGAGAGGGGATTATGATGATGCAGATAGTTTTAAAAGAGATTTCAGTAGGATTTTTGCATGATGCCAGCAGTTATAGATAGTTTCTGCCATTATCTCTTCCCATGCCTTGGTCCATAGCATCATCACTTCTAGTACATTGATTGCATACACATCATTGAGCCCTTCCTCATTCCTGTCCACAGCTCATAGACAGAACTGCTTTCAATAGTGTGCTTTTGTTGTGTGAATGATTCCTTGGTTCAATGGTTAGATATGAGAGGTGAGGTTAGGCTTGAAGTAGATTAACTTCATGTTCATAGGCTTATAGTTGATGTAATGGCCCATGAAATTGTCTATCAGAAATGCAACATGGCGGTTCTTGTTAGACCCAAACTTCATGTGACTCTAACAACAACAAATAACCGGTTACTTTGCATTTGAGTATTCCTGGTGAAGTCGCTGACTAGTGTGAAGACAAGGCTAAGTCCTTAGCACTGGGCTTATGAGAGGTGTGAGTGTCAAGTGTAAGTTGGTATTTTATAACTTAGCTCAAAGCTGGTCTATACCAGTGCGAGCGTCCTACTTAAATACATGGTTCGTGTGCTACTATTGTACAGTATTTGGTGACAGTGTTTGTCCTTAGCGAGTGCAGGTGGCTGCTAACAAATGGTAAGTACAAAGAGAAGTCCTGATTAGGGCAACAATAGGGTGAGAAGGGGTGGTAGACGGGGCGAGTGAGTGGAGTTAAGCGCCAATTCGTGGATAGCGTAAGATAGAGGTTGAGTGAATGATGATGTCATGGTGTGTTTTGGGGTTAGGGTTGAAATAGGGGTAAAAATCGTAACAGTTCTGGCATTGGAACTGTGTATCCATCATTTTGAGCCATTCCTCAAAGAGTGCAGCTGTCATCCATGCTGTCTTGTTATTACAATAATAGAAACCCCATTTGTTAGACTCAACTTTCCCAAAGCAACAAGGTTTTTTCCACTTTCCAATGAAAAAAAATGGACCATTCCTCCAAGTCATCAGCATTGCAGCAGAGTCCAACTGTGATATGGAACTTGCTAGACTTCTTGCCAGCCATCTGAAATGTTGTAAGGCCTCAGTCAGGTGGTGCACTATTATAGAAACAATAAGAAAAGTTATTAATGAAAAATGACGGACTTACAATCTGAACAAACCAGACTCATCAAAGTTGATAATATCAGATAGCTTGAAATCCTTTAGCTTCAATGAAATCCATAACTGCTCCTCTTTCAACTTCACCAGATCCACAGAAGCAGCTTTACCATGTTGATGATACTCTCCGATGTCATAATGCTTCTTGAATAGAGTTATCCACCTATCAGACTTCATATGCTGAGCTTCTGGAACCTGCAACTGTTCTTTAAAGTGACCTCATTTGGCTATCATCATGGAACCTGTGATAGTTTCATTCTTCAACTCTATATGTTTAATCCAGAGGAACATTGCCATGTCTACTACAGGAGAGACAACTTCTCAAACATGTTTGGATAACAGCACCACTGGAAAGGAGTTTAGCTTGATCACTAGCCTGACCTTTCTCTGACAAATTCTGTGCAAGACTGGCTTGATCAAAGAGCAGTGCACCTTCATGTTGATGCTTGAAATGCTGAACAACAGCCTTTTAGGTAATAGGCTGATTGTTGTCATAGTATGCAATGACCTCAAGTCAGTCTTCTAAAGTAAGTCTCAGCTTTACATCAGTGTTGTTGATGGGAGGGTGGACAGAGGAATTGTATGTGGCCTTGGCATCCTTAGTGAAGAGCTCATGTTGCATATATAGCATCCCAATCTCATGGTTGCAAGCATTATACTGCATGTGTGGGGCTGGTTCAGCAAGTATAGGGAGTGATTACTATAAAAGCACTGTAAATGACTAAAAAATTATCTAAAATTGTCATATCTACTAATGCATAATGCCCAAAATGGCTATGCATTATGCAATAGTACATTTTTTGTATAATTTACTGCATATAAAGTTGGGAACCCAGCAACCTTATGCATTAACAGCTAATATGCATTAGCACCATATGCAAAAGGAAATAGTCTACTGTAGGTGATTTCAAGTGTGTATATGTTAGAGTGAGAGATAGACTCTAGATTGACAATCTAGAGTCAGGTTTCTTTTTGTGCACTGTCTGTCACTGAGCATATCAGTGAGTAGAATACTGGGACAGAAAATTATATACACCTTAGAGTGCACCTTGGTTCTCTTTCTCTTGACATTGATGCTCATGTTTATATTTATGCTCATCCTGGTTGTGGTCAAGGTCAAGGTCTTCATACTTATACTCATCATTGTCACCCTCCAACTTGTTGTCATCCTTCTCTTTGTGCATGTTTTCTCTGTCCTCACCTCCATCAACCATAGTCTGATCTATATTGCCATTGATGCTTGTTTTCCATTTGTGCCCTGAACCTAGTATGCTAATGTCAGTCACATTATTGTCAAGTGCATGATACTAACCCTGGGTCAGAGTCTGGCACTGATGCCAGAGCTTATCATTGTACTGATTCTCAACCAGGCTTATGGCAATGATGGTCTGATCCACACTGTCATTGGTACCTTCTTCATGTTCATCATCCCAATCTGACATAGCAATTATCATGGTGTTCATAGAATGCAATATCATTAAGATGGTGAATTATGTTGTTTATTTTTAGTGAGATTTGCTTATGCACCTTTGTATATAGATTCAGTCAATCTTCTGATAGACTGGGAAAGTCCTGGAGCTTTTGGAACACATCATCAATTAAGGCTTAGAAGCTTTTCAAGTAGTATAAAAGCCTTATTCCCATGTAAGATGTGAAAGCAGGTAGAATTATTTCATACCCAAGTTAAATGCAAGTTAAATGTGTTGATAGTGTTATTGAAAGCTGCCACATTGATGTTACCCTACATCAGATAAGTAGTGGTTGTTGGTATAACCAAATACTTGCTGACAGTACACTGTTTTTTCAAGTTGGTTAATAGCAGTTGATGCAGACTATTTATAGCTGTCAACTGCAGACTCAGGCATACACTACCTGTAGTGTTGAACATTTCCAACAAATTTATAGGCTCTCTGTAATGAAAATGGCAATATTTGTGAGCAGGAGGTTTTCTTGGATGTTTTCAGTTCTACTTGCTTATTCTTTGATGCCCAGTGACATTTTTGCTCTGGGTGCCTTGTCTATTCAAGCATTAAAAGTACTGTCTTGGCCTACTCTATAAACACATTGGAACAAGTGACCCTTTCTCTGTGCTATTTTTATTTTTGATAGTAAAGATTCAGAGTTTCAAATATAAGGACATTATGAACTGTCCTTTTGGCCAGTGTGCCTTCACTGCCCTAAATTACTTCAATTCCTTATCAGGAGTGTATCTTATCTTGTGGGAATTAAAAATGGTTATTGAGTTTTCATATATGGCAACAGTTTTTATATCTAGTGCCACAATTACTCATTATAATATCTTGCCTCATGCTGGAGATGAGAGGGTCTCCTTTACCCAGTGTTGTGATAGCAGCCTTTTTCATTGAGTAGAAAATGGGTTTTGAAGTGAGAAACAGCTTGCTGAAGAGGATACTGAGGCTTATGAGAGGTTGCATGTATAAAAGAGCACAAGGTGGAAAGAAGGACTTGTATTTATTGTACAATAGAAGAGTTATTGAATAGTGTTTAAGTGAATGGCTGAAATTTTGCTTTTTTGTTACTTTTGGCTGATTATGGAATTGAAGTGCCCTTGTGATCAATCAGGTGTGATCAACTGACTATAATACATTCTATTTTGCTTTTTGTCATACTGGTTTCAGACAGTATAAAGCCTAGAACTGCACCCTACTTTCTACAGAAATTTCCACCTTGTATACCAACAATGTCTTTATTCCTGCAAGCAACACATAACTCACCATCTCACTGTGAGTACTTTGCTGGTCAGTTACAGACAGTTAATGATGGAAATATATGACAGCCATCAAGATCTTGTTGTCTTCTATGGTAAGGCTATTATCTTTTCCCATATGTGTAACTCTCATGTTGAATCTAGAAGAAGGAAGCTGCCATGTCACAAAAGTGGCTACCTACTACACCTGTTAACTAGCACCCTGCTGCAGAGAACCAGTATGTTTCATTTCCACATGACATTACATTGTGAACATCATGGCTACAGATATGATCATCAGAGCAGCATGGCTCTTTTCAGTTTGGCCTTCTTGCCTGGCCATCTCTTTTGGACTGTGTCAATCATAACTAGAAACTCAGTCTTGTGGATAAGATATATTTGTTGAAGCACTATTCCAAACATGAAGGCTGCCAGGAGAAGCAACTATTTCAAGTGCTGCAGAAGCTCATGGGTCAGTATGCTGACAAGGGTGGTTGTATATAACATGAGTCTCTTCCAGAGATGTTATGACAATGATAAAAATACTGCAACCCTCAAATGACTTCTGAAAGACTTGCATATTTGTCTTGAAGAATCTTTTACATTCACAGCTAAACAGCTGACAAGTGTCTGACTATATCTGGTCCATTATCTCACTCATAGATGTCTATTAGATGAACATTCATTCAGTGACCTGGGATTTTAATCTATGACCCAGAAGGCTTGTATTTCAAGAGTATTGATGTTGATATTGTGGTATGTAAACTAGGGTAACCATTTTTAGTCATGCTGAAGAGTGTTATAGATATCATGAGTAAACCTATCTTACTAATTAGTTACCTATATTTAGTCTACAATACTCACCCATTGTCTCTATCTCTTTTGTCTCGATATTACTAGAAACTTCTTGACAGGACACTTACTAGAAAATTCTAGAAACCTAAACATGTATTTAAGACAGTTCTCAATAACTGTTGTAGGGTACTTTGAATTTACTCATTTACAATCCACTATATCGTGTGAATTTTAAGTGAATTAACTTGATAACACCGAGAGCTTGTCAAGTTAACTCTTTCAATAACACTCATCATTGTCAAGATCATTGACAACACTCAAACTTATCAGCTTTCACTACTAGTTCTTGAGGGCAACTCGAACTTGATAATTTTACCAATGAACTACAAGCTCTTTAGATTTTTGAATACCTTCTTCAAGATCCAACTTCACTCTAATTATATGATGGTACTCAACATTAGTGGACACATTAAATTGCTCATGTAAGAACTAGTGCTTTCAACACTATCTTCTTGTTAAAGCAATCTCACTTTCAGCCACTAACCAGAATGTCAGCAGTATCTTCTGACAATGACCCTACATCCATGCAGCCCCTTTCTCCAAACTCTGATAATCATTCCACTATCTTTGAATTTTTTGATCGACTTGCCCCATTGGTCATGCCCATTCACCCAGATGACATGGAAAGCAAGGATAGCATGAACGTGACCAGGGAATGGCTGACATTCATCCCATTGCATATGCTCACAAGACACTCAGATGTCAAAGAGAGAAAGGTTCTGTTAGAATCATGCCAATAGAGAGAAGATAAGACAGAATGCATGTAGCAGAGTCTGTGGAGTGCATTGTGCCCTTGGCGAAGCTATTAGCAATGTCACTCTTGGGTCAAGAGCTGAGTTGGATTGTGGATGGAGTCCATGGAGTAGAGATGAGTGAGGTCAAGGATTAGTTTCACAGAGTTGGAGTTCA